>BLIW01000011.1:5702713-5918930 GCA_016586305.1 Ophiorrhiza pumila
TTTTCTCTTCATCTTCTGCTTCACGCTGCTTAAATTTTCGGGCCCATACTATCCATATTGGGGCGTATCTTTATTCCACATTTTGCAAATGGGGCATTATTGAGGACTCTTTGGTTTGCATTCTTGGTATAGAAGACCTCAGAAGCCATCAGAAACCACAAGGGTGCATATGCGCTTGGGACTACCCACAACAACCTTTGATATATATGGTGGAAAACAGTTTGACAGGTATGGACGTTCATCCTCCCAAGAATTGTTAATCTTGCAAAAGAAATCTGCCATCTTAAATTAGTTTTGCAAGAATTTGTTCTCTTCATATTTAGGTTCTGGTACCTTTCAATGCTGTACATTTATGTTATCATTGCTGAGACTCTTCAATAATTTTGGTTGCAGTTCTATTGCTCTTACGAGTTATAGTGAAGCATCAAGAGACAGAATCCTTGAGCCTTTCAACTTGCAAACAAATAGGTTTTAGAGCCTGGCTTAAGGTTTAACATATTGACTTGCCTTTGGTCATATCTTTTTGTGGCACCAACAATGGACAAACGGACATTGTTGTGATTGATTGGGATGGAGTATCTTGCTTTTGGAAGCTTTGTTTGTTTACAAAGCCTAAGTTTTAGTTGCTGGATGAGCAGTCAAGGTTGTGTGGGAAGTAGTTACCTTCAGCAACCGACTACTCTCGGTCTCCTCACCCTTGCATTGGGAAAAAAAAAAAGAAGAAAGAAGAAACATTTGAGGCTTTTTTTACCTAATAATACAGTGAAGTGAATTTGTTTTGACAAAGTGGGGAGTCATGAAGCTTCTCTTTGTATTCATGACTTGTTCTTTTTCAACTTTTGTTGGGCTTATTAAGTGCATATTTTAACTTTCCCTGAAATGATATTTCATTTGTCATGTCACATTGTGGTTATTTGTCTACTTTTATTTATTTAGTTCTCATCAATGGGGATGTCATGTCACATGTCTAGTTTTAGTTTGGTTTGAACCATACGTTTTATTGAGAAGGCAAACTTGTTATGCTTAAGAACTCTTCCAGTAAAATGAATACAGTATACGTTATACGTTATGCATTTGAGTCCAATATCAAAGTGCCAGGACCAATATCAAAGTGCCAGACCTCAAACCAAAATGAATGCTGGTTTTTTTTTTGCATTGTCCATTTTTTAGTAAAAAAAGGAGGGGTTTTCAAATTAAAGGTTTCGGGCAAAAACGTTACTTTACCCATATAACAACATATTAGACTACATTAGGGTGTAAAAGTTACACTCGGCCGACAAAATACCATTTCGCCTAAAAATGGTTGGCCATCCAAAAGATGGACGAAAACGCCTTTCGACAGTGTCATTTTCAACTTGAGTTTTTTGCCTAAATGATTGGTTTTAATTCGAAAATAGGTTTTTTTTCAACAAACGAGACTAAAATCGCGCAGTTATTGGCACTTTTTTTTTGCATTCTCCAATTTTTAGTAAAAAAAAGGTTTTCAGATTAAAAACGTTTTTTTAGCAAAAACGCGATTTTCACACATATAACACTATTATGCTAACATTACGGTTCAAATGTCACATTCGCCCTTCCCCTTGTACGTGGTTGCCAATTAAAAAAAATGATGTTATTAGGTGAAAATCGCATTTTTTCTCGAAAACAATCTTTTTAAAGCTGGTATATCTCGGCATCGTATTTTGCTCATAGTTATATATAGTGTTCAGTTTTTAATAAATAAAAAAAAAAACAACGTTTTTAAGAGGAAATCCCTTTTTTTGACCAAAAACTGGAAAATGCAAAAAAAAAACATGCCTAGTAGTGTGATTTTAGTCCAATTTTTGCAAAACACTATTTTTGAATAAACCAAACATTAGGGCCAAAAACTCAAATCCCAAAATGGCACCATTGGAAGGCTTTTCGTCCAACTTTTGAACAACATCTACTTTTTTAGCCGAAATGGCGTTTTTTGGCCTAATATGACATTTGCACTCTAATGTTAGCCTAATATGGTGTTATTTGGTGGAAATTGTGTTTTGCTCAAAAACAACCGTTTTAAGAGGAAGCCCTTTTGCCCAAATATAAAATGCAAAAAAAAGAGTGCCTAGAATTGCAATTTTAGTCTGCTTTTTTGCAAAACAGTGTTTTTCAAATTAAGCCAAACATTAGGGGCCAGAAAACTCAAGTCAAGAAATAGTACCGTCGATGCGTTTTCGTCCATCGTTTGGACAGTTTGCAGTTTTTTGACCGAAATTGCGTTTTTTGGTCTAATGTGACATTTGTACCCCTAATGTTAGCCTAATATGGTGTTATTTGGGTGAAAATCGCGTTTTTGCTCGAAGCAACATTTTTAAAACGTGGAAACTAGAGTTTTAATAATAAATAAAGGCTTATTAGTCTTAGGGCGATCTTTATATTATTTTCAAACTTAGAGACTGCAAAATCTATATATATGTGTTAATCAAGATCCTTTTGTGCACTGCTTAAAAGACAGCTTTCAAACAGATATTATAATTTAAATTATGTGATAAATTTATTGGTGTTTTTTTTTCATTGAACACCATAAAAATTTAAATATGGGCTTGGTAGAAAAGTGGGCCTTTGTGGCCTTAAACTATATTATGGCTTAATCCAATATATTATTGTTCAACATCAAGATCTTGGGCTTTATAATAAGTTCAAAAGTAATAAATAATTAACTTGCATCATGTTGTTGAGTTATATTAGCAATGATCTAATGTGTGAACAATATGCCAACGCGAATAAGTTGTTCTTATTTGAGGTTTGGTAATATTTCTACGAGAAAGTTGCATTTTAGACCTTATGAAGGGTGTGATATGTAAAGAGGTAGAAAAATTATTTATATTAGATGAGTATTGAATTAAAATAGTGATTAATCACTTAATCATTTTTTTACATCAGGGGAGCATACCATATGGTTAAGGGAAAGAGCACTTAGTGGCTGCTAATATTTTTATGTTAGTTATCAAGTTTTAATTTTCGCAAAGCATTTAGGCTTTATGCGAAAGCAAACTAGATAAACTCCTAATAATCTCAATGAGAGATTTATACTCAAGAAAAATACCAAACAAAAGAAAATTAGTTTTTGCAAAAGGACAAATCAAAACTCTACTAATAGAATGGTCAATTAGAACTTCACTCGTGATAGCACTGAGTTGAAATGTATATATAATATATTATATATATATTTGACCACATGTCTCCACATATTACTTGTTATTTTTTTTAAGAAAGTAACAATTGTAATTAGTTGTTGAATCTCTCCTATTGTGGATGAAAGATTCAACAATACCTATCCACAGAGTTGAATGAGTTGAAGAACTCTCCAATTGTGGATGGAAGATTCAAAAATAACTAATTACACAACTAAATAGTTGTTGAAACCTCTCCAAATCGTGGATGATAGATTCAAGAACAACTAATTATATGATGAGAAATTGAGTAGAGTTTGTGAGATTTTATTGAATTTTTGTGTTGGAAGTAAATAGATACATAAGGAGAAAAGGTTCCAAGTGGGAGAATGTTCTCACAAATGAAAATTTGGCTTGTGTAACCATTGTCTCCATAATGTATTTAATACTTCATGACTTCATAAATTTATATTTTGTTCTTATGATACTTCAACTGATTTTTTTCTAAAAATGTTTAAAAGGCAAGAAATTGATATTAATTATGGAAAAAATTGATTTTGGTTTCTAATTATATGATATTGGATTTTATAATTCCAATATATATAAGTTCTCTCATATCTTCTAGAGAGGATAAGAATAATGATTCACTGAAATGACATAACAAATTGAGTCATTTTAGGCGAGATATAAGGATAGCTAGAGACGGTTTATTGGGACCTACTCGCACACAACTATCTTGCCTATCAGTGAATATTATTTTGGGAGAGAAATTAATTAATAAACCATTTTCAAAAGGCTAAATGGGCAATGCTTAATCCATCTTGACGTCTGTGGGCCAATACACATAAGGGTTAGACATAATAATTCCTATTACTTTAACAGATGACCAAACGCGTTTTGATTATATTTTCTGATCTCCCATATTTTTAAGGTAGAGAATCAGTTTAACTTAATCAAAACTGCGAGTATCTATTCAAAGAATAATATATAGAAAAGGAATTATTTAGCAAAAAAATTGATTTCTATATTTTGCAACAAAATGTTGTGGCAAATAATGAGAATCGATCTTTGCTTAGTCATTAGCGCTAATATTTTTTGTTAATTCCTATTAGGGGAGATATACAAAATAAGCAGCTGCCTATGTACTTAACTTTGTACCCTTATGGTTAGTTTCTTCCACATAAATCATGGATCGGCAGAAATTCGTATTTATATAATTTGCGGTCATGAAATATTTGTTCTACCTATGACACTTTTCTCATTAGTATGAGAATTTGTGACTTAGAGGTAAGAAATCTATCTTTGTTAGATGTCTACGCCTCACAGGGTTAAGTGTTTATTGGTAGACAATTAAATGGAAGTGTAACTTATATTGAGTCACGAGATGTGAAATTTCTTGAAAAGGATTTTCCTAACTTATGCGAGGTTAAAGAATAATTTATAACTCTATGCATTGGAAAGTACTAAGGGGGTAATTTTATTACTCTAATGGAAATCGAGATAACTAATTCTCGACCTCTCTAAGATAGTGGGAGCAAATTTCCATTGAATAGTTCAGTACAAACCAATGAGAGTTCTAAACAATTTCGACCTCAAAGAAGTAACGAAAAATTTCCAGTCGTCATTTTGAGACTGATGGGGAAACTTTCATGGTTGCTTCTTATGATGAAAATGAGCCAAAGAACTTCCATCAGGCTATTTCATCAAAAGTTAGAGAAGAATAGATTACTTTAATGGGGTCTATTGAGACTAATCAAGTTTGGGACTTGATTAACTATTCTTTCGGACTAAAGACCATTGGGGACAAATGGTTTCCAAAGTCAAAGGTAAAAAAAGGTAGTTCCATTGAAAGGTGAATAGATGACCTTAATTTGACGCTTGTTACATATTTTGATTTGAAATTTTGTGAAATGAATGTTAAAGATAACATTTCTCATTGGAGAAATTGGATGAAAGATTCGCAAGAATCTGTTCGTTAACTTTGTTATAGGAGATTGAAAGCGCAAAGTTTGGTAGCTCAATCAATCTTACTATTACAAGAAGTAAATCCAGATGGTTATATCCAAAACTTTATCGAGCCAACTAAAATTCGGGCTTACGATGGTTAATAGATATTACTATATGTATCTTAAACATTCTAAAGGAAGTTTTTTATATTTCATCATATGTAGACGATATTAAGTAAGCCAAACTAACTAGGAGACGATTGTCACCACTAATAAGTGGTTGCTTTCAAATTTTGAAATGAAGGACATATGGCACTCCTGTGGTAAAAATGTGAGTCTATAAGCCTTGAAAATTGCCCTAACACTCTTAAAAGTAATGAGTAAATAAGCTTTGTTCCATATGTGAGTAAAGTGGGAAATTAGTTTTCTCACTTTGGATACTCATTTGATATCTACAATATAGTTGGGTTAGTTAGCCAATACCAAGAATACCTAATTTAAATTTTTGAAAAGCTATTAAAATGTATATTTTGCTAATTGGAATATGACTTTAGATTACATGTTATCAAGGTTTGGATTTACGACTTATTAGAAGTAATACGCTGATTAGAGCGATTATCTGGATAAGTGTAAATTAACCTATGTATATATTTGCTTACTTAATGATGATATTATATCATAGATGAGTAAGAAATAAACATGTAAATCATTGTCTATAGAGTAAGCGAAATTAATACCTTATACATTAGTAGTACAAGAGGTAATGTGTTTGAGAAAGTTCCTTGTGAATCTTGGCATTGTTTATAGACTCATTGGATTCTACATTTGTTTATGGTAAACTATAGTTATTAAACTTTTACCAAGGATTCCAAGTATTATATGATGCGAATGTTGTATGCCGAGGCTCCAACTCCTGGACCAAATTCGAATCTCCCACACAAGCTATAGGACCGTGTTGCTCTTACCAAGATAATCCACAACAAGAACACAAAATTGGATGGAACGAAATCAAAGGAAAAACGCTAGAATTGAGTAAATCAAAACTTCACGTTTTATTACTAATGAACTTAATTTAACCTATGAAAATTCAATCAGTTAAACAAGTTAATTAGGCCTGCTCTTTAAATAAAGAACAATTGGTGTAATCTCCTATAGGTCACGCTAAAGGGGATTAACTACAATGAACAGTTAAATAACTCTTCAAGGCTTTGAACAACTCAAGGAGTTAATTCATGAATTTTAGCAAAGCTAAAACTCAATTTTATTCACCAACTTATTATGTAAAAACGTTACAAGGCCTTTCCTTTATATAGGAAATACTTTGGCCAAAAACCTAGATCAATTCCAATGTGGGATTGATTGCTAACTTAACTAACAAACTAACCAGTACTATTCACGTGAATAGTGACGTGAATAGTAACCTATAATTTAGGGAACTACTTTCCTAAACGAATAACAATAACTACTTAACTTAAAAAGTAAATAAGCCCATTAATTAACATTCAATGGACTTTAGCTAACTAACTAATCCAAGTTGTAAACTAATCAACTTTCCAAATTGGAAAAGGAACTACAACTAACTACCAAATCCTTGTCCAAAAAGGATTTGTTTTACTTGCCATTATCATACAAGATAATTGGATCAAGTAATTACTTAGCCCATAATTAAAAACACAAAGACTTAAGCCCATAATTAAATGTTTAATGGACTTAATTATTAACAACAAAAAAATCCTAAAGATTAAACAATGGCGTGATCCATTAATGACAAAGCCCAAGCACGCCATCTTGGTCTTCAATGTAGTCCATGAAATTCGAGATGAAAACTCGGCCAGAATCCCGTCATCAACTTTGCAAGGCATTTTCAACGGTGATAACGTCAAAATCTTGAAAAACTTAAAACACGAAAGTTGTAGCTCTATCTCTTATCGTTCCAGGGCTTCTTGAATCATGCAATTTCGAGTTATATCGAAGATTTATAGCAAGAATACCAAAACGTGACAGAAACTTTCAGGATGACAATTTGACTTTAACACCACGGACATGGACACGGGCTTATTCTCATCATTCCCTCCCTCCTCGAAAGGATTCGTCCTCGAATCTTGAATTTGAGTTCCTGGATCAAACACCAATATGATGAACTCAATGCAAACTCGAGCCAAATAAAATTGGGAAGATGCACATCTCGAGCAACAAGAAGTTATATCCTGCCAAAACAAGACAAATGTATAAGGTAAAAGAAAGCACAATAATCTAAAACAATTCGTAGAATAATTTCCTTTCACAAAAGAATAGAACGGGCAGAATATGTATGCAAAATCGAAATACATATAACATGATTAGTCGTAACAAATTTTGCATGAGTCATAATGTTGAAGTCAATGAATTCAAAACAATTATGCAAAAATAATCATATAGTTTATGCAAATCAGAAAATCGTATGTTCTTAATTAAAGAACTAATCAATATGAATTCAGTAACAACATTCATGAACACATTATTTACGTTATTAACATGTATTTAAGCAAAGGATGTAAACATATATGAATAGAATCACAAAGACACGAAAATTCATAACAGAAAAATATATGCATCCTTGACAAAGTGTAAATCACATGAACGTATTAATACCTTTAAAAACATGTTAAAGTTATCAATATAAAAATACAATCCCAAAGAATAAAAACAGAATGTAAACAATCTAATAAATAGATGGTAACACAATATTTTACCTTGTGGAATTGAAAAGAAATTAAGAACTGAGATAACTTACCAAACAAGTGTTGAACTATTAAATTACCTCGTTGATCTTGATAGCTTTGAATAAAGTCACGAACCAAAGAATCAAATTGAAGGTTATTCCAGCAATTATAATCAACACTTTTGTACACAAGGATTTTGGGCAGTTCGAAATTATAAAGATTAAACTCAAAATATAGTTCATGTATTAGAAAAGCAACATAACATGTGAAGAAACTATACATAAATCCATTCAATACAAAATAATGTGATTTCATAATTGAAGAATTATGTGAAAGAATTTGCTTACCAAAACACAAACCATCGGATTTTAATGCACATGTTAAAGAATTTCGAACTAATGTTTCAAAGGTGTGTGAAAGACATTGAAATTGATTCAAAATAGAAATCAAACTTTGAAAATCAATAGCATTGACGTTAACAAAGTTCTTTACTTTAAAACCATTGAAATCAACCAATAAGCTTTCATACTTACCTAACTTACCTTGCTTACCTTGTGGAAAACAAGCTAAGGCAGATTGGATTCCTTTCATTCGATAATGAGTTGTTTCTAACTCCATTAGATGTCTAGGAACTCCAAAAACCTGCAAAACAAAGGAACTAGGCAGCAAACAATTCAAATGGTGATCACTATCATCAAGTAAGTACATTGATTGCCTATCTAGTATTCCCCTCTCAATCTCGCTAGAAGAAGTAAAATAACAAGGTTGCTTAACAACTAACTCTCGGCCTATGCTAGAAGAAGACAAAGAATCTTTATCTCGGCCTACACTATTACAGGTTGAGCTAGCTATTACATTACTTTTCCCTTGAACTTTCTTCTCTTTTGCTTCCATTTCACGGCAAGATTGCACAATCCTTGATTGATCTTCAAAAGCTTGGCTCGGACTCAAAGCCCTTAGATTGTACTTTCGGCCATGATAATCAAAAGAATAATAATTCTTCCTTGCATGATATGTAACATCTCGGTCAAATTGCCATGGACGACCAAGTAATATGTGACTAGCTTCCATTGGTACAACATCACAAACAATATCATCAACATACTTTCCAATGGACATAGAAAATTTAACTTGTTTAGTCACCTTACTCTCGGCAGTGTTATTAAGCCATTGAAGCTTATATGGATTTGGATGTTTCATGCAAGTCAAGTTAAGCTTCTTAACAATTAATGTGCTTGCCATATTGGTACAACTTCCACTATCAATAATCAAGCTACAAGTCTTACCTTGAACCATGCATCTAGCGTGAAAGATGTTTTCCCTTTGAGACAAATCATCTTCAACTCGTGGTTGTGTATTCAAGACTCGGCGAGTAATCAATGAGAAATCACCAATATTGTAAATAAGATCTTCACTATCTTCATCACTTTGGTACTTCTCTTCAAGTGGTGGCATGTCGGCACATTCTTCATCACTGTCAACCTCTCCATTATCACGAATTATCATCAACTTTTTGGTTGGGCAGTCACTTTGATAATGGCCATAACCTTGACACTTGTAACATCTAATGTCCCTCAATCTTTCATTTGGTTTAGGCGTCACCTTAGTTGAAGATTCAGCAAGGTTGCGGACTGTTTTGGGAGCATTACTTGAAGTGTTTGAAGGCTGATTTTGGTTGAAAACTTTCGGTTTTGGTGGAGGTGTAAAAGTCGGCTTTTGATCTCTCCTCAAAGGCGGCAATGGTTGTTGAAAATTTCGCCCTTTACCCTTCATATGCTTCTCAATTTTGATAGCTTTGTGAACAAGTTCATTAATATCAATGTAACTTTGAAGATCAACTTGATAAGCCAATTCGGGATTCATACCTCTAAGAAATCTCTCAATGGTTGTGTCGGGGTCTTCTTGAATATTGGCTTTAATCATCAAAGATTCCATCTCATGATAGTAATCTTCAACTGTTCGGCTACCTTGCACAAGAGTATGCAATTTTCGGTTGAGCTCTCTATTAAAGTGTGAAGGAACATACTTCTTTCTCATGATTGCCTTCATTTGAGTCCAAGTCTTAACTGGCCTTTCACCATCTTGTCTCCTAGAACGAATAACTGATCCCACCAAAGACTAGCATAGTCTTTAAGATGCATAAAAGCAATTCGATATTGCCTTTTCTCGGGGACATCATTACTTCAAAATAGTGTTCCAAATCTCGAACCCAATCAAAGAAAGCTTCGGGATCTGATTTACCATGAAAAAATAGAGATGGTGAGTTTAACAGATTCAATGGAAACTTTAGACTTATCACCTTTAGAAGAGCTCGAGTATTCCTCCTCTTTTTCCTCACTAGATTCACTATCTTCTTGGACTCTAGTTTTCGGGATTTCTTTGATTTTGGAGGTGGTGTTACCGACTCTAAGAATTGAAGGCGAAGGTTGATATCTTGCAAAATTTGGGCAAGTGACGGATCGGTCCTCTTTTGTTGTTGTTCGGTTTGGGACTTACTTACTTTGTTCGTCCTCCATTTGTACCTGCAAGTTAGTGAAGAAAAAAGCGCAAGAATATGTATATGATCCTCACGGGTTCCTCACTTTAGGGTAGTAGGTACTCTCCTCTCTTTTGGGTAGTGTTCTTCTCTTGTTTAACCTAGCTACTACTCTCAATTAATGAATATGTGGGGTTATTAAGATTCACCAAAGTTCAATTACTTTAATAGCAAGATCTCAATCAGCAAGTTCCACACACAAATTTTCACAAATCAAATCAAGAGATGTAACAAGAAATCACGTCAAGAGTGTTTAGAACACGTGAAAGTTATAATTTGATTTACCACCAGAAACTAAGAAATTCAGAAACTAGATTTCAAAACAAAGAGATTGGTTTTTGAATCAACTAATTACGAGTTGTATTGAAAAAGTTATGGCACTTTTAATCCAAGGTGGTTTTCAAGAAACAAGTTAAGAACAATGTGTTCTTTTCAAAAATAAATTAAATAATTAAATAACAGAAAATAATAACAATAAAATAAATTGAAGTCCGAATTTATATATTTTTTGTTCTTTTTTTTTTTTTTTTTTTTTTTTATTCGGTCACTTTTTTTTTTTTTTTTTGACCGTGACTCCTTTTTTTTTTTTTTTTTTTTTTGTTCGGACAATATAAGACAAAATTACACTTTTAAGGTTTGAACATAAACCTTGGACCAATCAAAATACTAGGTTCGGACAAGAACCTTAAACACCACAAAAATTAAGGTTTGAAGACAACAACCTAGGATTTAGGTTAAGAATGTTTTGTCTTCTTGTCTTAACAACCTTAAAAACTTCAAACTTTATTAACTCACCAAGGACAATGAATTCGGATGTGCCACTTTAACAAGAATATCAAGATTCAAGACAAAGATCAAGAATCCAACTCAAGAATTCAATTTTGACCACTTTGAGTTTCAAAAAATCAAGAAGTTCAAGAAAGTTATCAAGAACTTATCTTTTTCGAGTGGAGTAAAAGTTTGATCAAAACTCAATATATGGTGGACAAGATAAAGAATCAAACGCAAAAAGAAAATCAAGAAACGGATAAGAATCAAGAAAGTTATGAAAACTTGACCTAGAACCCTAGTTATGAAACCCTAGTTTGACACACGAAACCCTAACAATGTTATGACGTGAAAACAGCAAAGAAAACTTCAAGAATCCTACACTATGATTATGACAAAAGAGTGCAGAATTTAACACCAAAAGACAGCAAGAAGACGCAACAAAAGAAACAGCAGAAACAACACAAAAATCGCAAAAGAAGATAGACTCAATTTAGACGATTTCGGGCAGAATGTAAATGATTTGTTGCATGCGATTTTGATGAATTTAATGGGTGAATATGTATCGACTTTGGACAGCAAGAAGAACACCAAATAACAGCAAGAAAGATGCCAGCAAAACTGCAGAAAATTGACACAAAAACGGGCAGAATTGACGCAACAAGAACAGAAATTTTGCGGAAAAAACGGATTAACCTGAATTTTCTTGGGCAACAACTTGTTCTCTGATACCAATTGATGCGAATGTTGTATGGCCGAGGCTCCAACTCCTGGACCAAATTCGAATCCCCCACAAGCTATAGGACGTGTTGCTCTTACCAAGATAATCCACAACAAGAACACAAAATTGGATGGAACGAAATCAAAGGAAAAACGCTAGGAATTGAGTAAATCAAAACTTCACGTTTTATTACTACTGAACTTAATTTAACCTATGAAAATTCAATCAGTTAAACAAGTTAATTAGGCCTGCTCTTTAAATAAAGAACAATTGGTGTAATCTCCTATAGGTCACGCTAAAGGGGATTAACTACAATGAACAGTTAAATAACTCTTCAAGGCTTTGAACAACTCAAGGAGTTAATTCATGAATTTAGCAAGCAACTAAAAACTCAATTTTATTCACCAACTTATTATGTAAAAACGTTACAAGGCCTTTCCTTTATATAGGAAATACTTTGGCCAAAAACCTAGATCAATTCCAATGTGGGATTGATTGCTAACTTAACTAACAAACTAACCAGTACTATTCACGTGAATAGTGACGTGAATAGTAACCTATAATTTAGGGAACTACTTTCCTAAACGAATAACAATAACTACTTAACTTAAAAGTAAATAAGCCCATTAATTAACATTCAATGGACTTTAGCTAACTAACTAATCCAAGTTGTAAACTAATCAACTTTCCAAATTGGAAAAGGAAACTACAACTAACTACCAAATCCTTGTCCAAAAGGATTTGTTTTACTTGCCATTATCATACAAGATAATTGGATCAAGTAATTACTTAGCCCATAATTAAAAACACAAAGACTTAAGCCCATAATTAAATGTTTAATGGACTTAATTATTAACAACAAATAAATCCTAAAGATTAAACAATGGCGTGATCCATTAATGACAAAGCCCAAGCACGCCATCTTGGTCTTCAATGTAGTCCATGAAATTCGAGATGAAAACTCGGCCAGAATCCCGTCATCAACTTTGCAAGGCATTTTCAACGGTGATAACGTCAAAATCTTGAAAAACTTAAAACACGAAATGTTGTAGCTCATCTCTTATCGTTCCAGGGCTTCTTGAATCATGCAATTTCGAGTTATATCGAAAGATTTATAGCAAGAATACCAAAACGTGACAGAAACTTTCAGGATGACAATTTGACTTTAACACCACGGACATGGACACGGGCTTATTCTCATCATTATAAAAGAACTAAAATACATTTTAATAAGCAGTGGCACAAAAGTAAATGTTTTTATAGTATATTTTCTGTGAACCAAATATTTGCTTATCATGTGACTAAACGCACAATAAGGTGATGCATTTTTGTTTATGATAGAGCAACATGGTTGTATAGAACTTTTTATTTGTACTATAATATTTGTAACAGTTTACAAATATCTTGATTTTAATAATTGGATGTACATATTTGATTTCTTCAAATTATGTGACATTGATTATAGCACATATATGAATGTATGTTTTTGAAATATACATGGATAGGCTGATTTGCTTACTCACACAAGCAACCTTTTGGCGCTGATGATAGCGAGCAAAAGATGAGACATTAAGTATGTTGTCTTGACGTTGATCAAGATGTGATCTTATCTAAGATCGCATATGGATAACCCAAAATCTATATATAAGCCTGATTTACAGCCGGATGTGAAACTTTTTAGTGTAATTGGAGTTATACTAGAAGACAAAATAAGTTTCAAGTAAGGCGCTTGATTAGCGACTTGACTAAGATCCGTATGGCATAATACTTATATTCCATAACATGTTATTTGTACAACATGTGCTTTGCGACTATGGATAGAGGTGAGTGAATGGGTCCCTGCTTCCTCACCATGTGATTCCTAAAGGATATTGAATGTCCTTATCAGAAATACCCTTTGTGACTTTAGACTGTATCATGAAATTTAAAGTTAGTGTTTGCTACTTTAGCATGACTACCAATGGTCATGGTTAATTCGGCCGGATGGGGCATGTCTGGGAAAGCAGCTAATTTTAAGTTGAATGATGTTAGGGCAAATGAAGACTATTTGGATTATATCATTACACTATACTCATTCGTCGACGAGTTATGACGCTTTTTAGTAAGTGACATAATTATGAGTGTAATGTAGATCATGGAGGCACAAGTATGCTCTTTGAGATATAATCAAATAAGTCTGGGGTATACTGAGTTACGAAAGTCTTCTCTATTTTAGTGGTTGATGTCTCTATGCTGGCCTTAAATGGTTTCTAGTATAGAGCTCCCAAAAACAGGTGAACTCAGCCGTCGCACCAATTATTTACTCGTATGGACAGATATAATGAGTGAGTTGAGAAATAAATTAAGAAACGTCTTCCCATCATGTGCGAGTGGGAGATGTTGGCATATGGGATAATTAAGCCCATGATATTAGTCTGATATTATCTCAAAGTATGAGATAAAGTCATATGCCTTTGGTACGTATATCAGATACTGATAAAGATAAGTAGACTATCCCTATCTTGAAGCTTTCTTGTAGCTCAAGGATAGGAGTCTATTTATCTTTATATACAGAGAATATCAGACTGAGAAAAACAACGATAGAAAATATCGTTATACGTATTCTTCTTCCTCAGCATTATATTTGATTTCCTACTTTGTATCTAATTGGTGGACAACAATAGATACTCTTGTAGTTTCTATTACCGGGAGTTCTTTTTCTTCCAGAGCAGTGAATTTCGTGGAGTAGAACAAGATCCCGTCTTCCGCTCTTCCAGGTCAGTTTCCTAGAAAACCTTCACTTTGAGGCTAAACACTTTCCAGTGATGGCCGATCTTAATTTGCATCCAGAAGAAAGTACCTGTTGCACCAAAGCATCTATTTCTTCTTCCTTCTTTTCATAGGCCAAGAAAGCACAAAAGCCCAAGGGAAGTCCTGCCATAACGATTAGAAAACAATC
The DNA here is from genome assembly GCA_016586305.1 of Ophiorrhiza pumila. Lineage (NCBI taxonomy): Eukaryota > Viridiplantae > Streptophyta > Magnoliopsida > Gentianales > Rubiaceae > Ophiorrhiza > Ophiorrhiza pumila. The sequence continues at coordinate 5,717,459 of BLIW01000011.1, forward strand.
AAATCAGATGTTATTAGCAACAAGAATCTAGTAGGTTTCAAATACATATACTCTGAAATGATGTGTATTCCTTGACGGTAATGGCTATGTGTGCCGTGCAACAAAATGTGCATGAGAGAGAGAGAGAGAGCACAAACCTATCACAAACAAACTTCGGAGAGAAAAGGCTCCAAGGATGCATCCAGTTTTTAATCCATGATTGAAATAAATATATGGGCATACATAATCAGAAGACCAAGAGGAAATACAAGATAAAAGAAGTATAAACATTAGGAAAAGAAAAGCAAAAGATGACTCATATTCTTTAAATTTAGCCACTAATTTTAACAAAAAGCTCTTAGTAAATTGATTATTTGACAGGTCTCTAAAGCCACCCAAAAAAATACAAATGAGATAAAGTTAATGACTTGAGTTCAATCTCTCATCAGCAACAGCAAACATGAAATATAAACAAATTCATCACTTACAGAGTGTCCAAATTGCCAATGCGAGAGAGTTCAATTGGAATTGGTCCTCTTAAGATTGTTGGAGGACAAGTTACTGAAAAAAGAACAAAAATATATTTTGTTAACTTGCAAGTCCGGAAGTAAAAAATGGCAAGTAACATTAATGCAAGGAAATAAAACAGATTTTAGTGCAAATTGTAAAATTAGATCATGTTAGTTTCATATTCTTAGGACTTAGTTGTTAGGTTGTTTCTCTCAGTTCCTAGTCTTATGATTATTGTTAGTTAGTTCCTGTTTTCATGGAATCAGATTATGTCTTATGCTAGTATATATATTATGTACATAGAGTAAGGAGGTAAGGTAGATGAATAAAATCTCTCAATTTTTCTACATGGTATCAGAGCCTTATCATCATCACCATGACGAAAATCGGAAATCAATTTCATAGCCTCACTTCAACATCTACAGAAATCACCACTACCTCACCTTCTCCATACACAGATCAATTCTCTTCTCTGGTCACGAGTCACAAACTCAATGGCCAAAACTACCTGTAGTGGTCACAGTCTACTCTTATGTTCATCTGTGGAAAAGAGAAGGACGCCTTTCTTATAGGTGTGGCAATAGCTCCGAAGGAAGATGATCCTCAGTTTAAGATGTGGAAGGCCAACAACAATATGGTTATGTCATGGCTCGTAAACTCCATGACACCAGAAATAGGCTCAAAATGTCCAACTGCTCAGCTTCTAGACCTTTATGCATTCTAGTTTAATCCCTCTTTTTGGCACAAATCATCAGTTTCTATTTCGAATCAGACTCTGGGGCTAACACAACAAATGTAGATCTTCCTCTTATCTTTCCAATGGTTCAAGAAACAACACCATTGGATGCCTAGAACTCAAGTTATTAACAACTAACCAAATTGTAGCAGCATAAAGCCAATGAAACCCTGATTACCATTTCACAAAGAAGCTCTCGTTCCATAGCTTTGCACACAGATTTAGCTAATTGTTAAAACATAGAAGTTAAAGTTCACTCAAAGACCTTTCCATAGCATCCAAAACCTTACCAATTGGATTAGTATTGTGAAAGTTATGCGCGAATGAAGTTCACTAACCAAATCTGCCCAATCCAAATTTAGGCAATTCTAGGCATATTTAGGTCTTCCTCAAATTCCCACACATCACTCACTTCTTCTAAAACTCATTCCTACCATTTGACACCAAACACCTATTTACCTCATTTTAATCAATATTTTTGGGTCTTTTTCTCCACTTAAGCTCATCAAGTTGCATATCACATTAATACACAAAATAGCACATAATCACACATAAATGTATGCAATACAAAACAAAAGCTAAGTGAAATAAGCATTTATAAGTTGGTATAAAACCCACTTATCATGTACCAACCTATATTGGTAATGTGTAATTTATCGAACGACATGAAAAAATAAAAATGTAGATTTAAAAAAAAATATTAATTTCCATAAATTACAGCTTGCGTCTTTTGGGTGAAAACGACAAGACTTATTGTTTTCATGTTATTTTTCGCACCGAACTATATTGGTATTGTGTAATTTAATGAACGACATGAAAAAAATAAAAATATAGAATTTTCAAAAAAAATATTGTTTTTCATAGGTTTTAGCTTGCGTTTTTTGGGTGAAAATGACAAGACTCAAAAATTGGTTATTGTGGACTGTTTTCATATCATTTTTCGCACCCACCTATATTTCTAATTTGTAATTTAGAAAACAGCATGAAAAAATAAAAAAATATATATTACTTTTCATAGGTTATATCTCATGTTTTTGGGTGAAAACAACAAAACTCAAAAATTGGCTATTGTTGACTATTTTTATATCATTTTTTGAACTCACCTTTATTGGTAAAATACTATCCAATGAGCGGTTTTAAAAAAATATAAATGTTTTTTTTTTGAAAAATTATCATTTTTCATAAGGTATAACCGACATTTTTTAGATAAAAATGGTAAGACAAAAAAACTGGCTATTGTGGACTGTTTTCATATCATTTTTTGCACCAACCTATATTGGTAATGTCATATCTAGTTAATGGAGTTAAAAAATAAAAATGTAATTTTTTAAAAAAATAATCATTTTTCGAGGGCTATAACCTACTCTGTTTGGTTGAAAACTCAAAAACTCAAAAACTGACTATTGTGAATTATTTTCTGGTCATTTTTTGAATCCACCTATATTGATAATGGGCTATCCTGCAAAGGATGTTAAAAAAATAGAAATATAATTTGTTTTTGAAAAATCATCATTTTTCGTGAGCTATAACCCACATTTTTTTTCATGAAAACGGCAAGATTCAAAAACTGGCTATTGTGGACAAGTTTTATGTCATTTTTCGCACCCACCTATATTGATATTGTGCACTTTAGCAAATAGTGTAAAAAAAAAATGCACACTTTTCAAATATTTTTTTTTCATAGGTTATAGCTCACGTTTTTTGGCTGAAAATGGGAAGACTAAAAAATTGGGTACTGTGTACTGTTTTCTAGTCATTTTTTGCATATTAGTAGTGTGATATCTCGTGAACGATGTTAAAAAATTAGAAATGTAATTTTTTTGGCTGAAAATGGCAAATCTCAAAAAGTGGCTATTGTGGATTATTTCCATGTTAATTTATGAATCCACCTATATTAGTAATGTGCTATCTAGTTAACTATGTTAAAAATGAAAATATAATTTTTTTTTAAAAATCATCATTTTTTTATGGGTTATATAGCCCACGTTTTGTTGCTAAAAATGACAAGATTCAAAAACTTGCTATTGTAGACTATTTTCATATTATTTTTTGTACCAACCTATATTGGTAATGTGTAATTTAGCGAACGACATGAAAAAATAAAAATACAGATTTCAAAAAAAAAAATATTTTTCTTAAATTATAGCTTGCGTCTTTTGGGTGAAAACGACAAGACTTATTGTTTTCATGTCATTTTTCGCACCCAGCTACATTGGTATTGTGTAATTTAATGAACGACATGAAAAAAATAAAAATATAGACTTTTCAAAAAAGATATTATTTTTCATAGGTTTTAGCTTCCGTTTTTTGGATGAAAATGACAAGACTCAAAAATTGGTTATTGTGGACTATTTTCATATCATTTTTCGCACCCACCTATATTGCTAATGTGTAATTTAGCAAACGGCATGAAAAAATAAAAATATATATATATATTACTTTTTATAGGTTATATCTCTTGTTTTTGGGTGAAAACAACAAAACTCAAAAATTGGCTATTGTTGACTATTTTTATATCATTTTTTGAACTCACCTTTATTGGTAAAATACTATCCAATGAGCGGTTTTAAAAAAATATAAATGTTTTTTTTTTTGAAAAATTATCATTTTTCATAAGGTATAACCGACATTTTTTATATAAAAATGGCAAGACAAAACAACTGGCTATTGTGGACTGTTTTCATATCATTTTTTGCACCAACCTATATTGGTAATGTGTAATTTAGCTAACGACATGAAAAAATAAAAATGCAGATTTCAAAAAAAAAATATTTTTCTTAAATTATAGCTTGCGTCATTTGGGTGAAAACGACAAGACTTATTGTTTTCATGTCATTTTTCGCACCCAACTACATTGGTATTGTGTAATTTAATGAACGACATGAAAAAAATAAAAATATAGACTTTTCAAAAAAGATATTATTTTTCATAGGTTTTAGCTTCCGTTTTTGGGTGAAAATGACAAGACTCAAAAATTGGTTATTGTCGACTATTTTCATATCATTTTTCGCACCCACCTTTATTGCTAATGTGTAATTTAGCAAACGGCATGAAAAAATAAATATATATATATATATATTATTTTTTATAGGTTATATCTCATGTTTTTGGGTGAAAATAACAAAACTCAAAAATTGGCTATTGTTGACTATTTTTATATCATTTTTTGAACTCACCTTTATTGGTAAAATACTATCCAATGAGCGGTTTTAAAAAAATATAAACGTTTTTTTTTTGAAAAATTATCATTTTTCATAAGGTATAACCGACATTTTTTATATAAAAATGGCAAGACAAAAAAACTGGCTATTGTGGACTGTTTTCATATCATTTTTTGCACCAACCTATATTGGTAATGTCATATCTAGTTAATGGAGTTAAAAAATAAAAATGTAATTTTTTAAAAAAATAATCATTTTTCGAGGGCTATAACCTACGCTGTTTGGTTGAAAACTCAAAAACTCAAAAACTGACTATTGTGAATTATTTTCTGGTCATTTTTTGAATCCACCTATATTGATAATGTGCTATCCTGCAAAGGATGTTAAAAAAATAGAAATATAATTTGTTTTTGAAAAATCATCATTTTTCGTGAGCTATAACCAACATTTTTTTTTGATGAAAACGGCAAGATTCAAAAACTGGCTATTGTGGACTAGTTTTATGTCATTTTTCGCCCCCACCTATATTGATATTGTGCACTTTAGCGAATGGTGTGAAAATATAAAAATGCACACTTTTCAAATAATTTTTTTCATAGATTATAGCTCACGTTTTTTGGCTGAAAATGGGAAGACTAAAAAATTGGGTACTGTGTACTGTTTTCTATTCATTTTTTGCATATTAGTAGTGTGATATCTCGTGAACGATGTTAAAAAATTTGAAATGTAATTTTTTTGGCTGAAAATGGCAAATCTCAAAAAGTGGCTATTGTGGACTATTTCCATGTTAATTTATGAACCCACCTATATTGGTAATGTGCTATCTAGTTAACTATGTTAAAAATGAAAATATAATTTTTTTTTAAAAATCATCATTTTTTTATGGGTTATATAGCCCACGTTTTGTTGCTAAAAATGACAAGATTCAAAAACTTGCTATTGTAGACTATTTTCATATTATTTTTTGTACCAACCTATATTGGTAATGTGTAATTTAGCGAACGACATGAAAAAATAAAAATGCAGATTTCAAAAAAAAAATATTTTTCCTAAATTATAGCTTGCGTCTTTTGGGTGAAAACGACAAGACTTATTGTTTTCATGTCATTTTTCGCACCCAACTACATTGGTATTGTGTAATTTAATGAACGACATGAAAAAAATAAAAATATAGACTTTTCAAAAAAGATATTATTTTTCATAGGTTTTAGCTTCCGTTTTTTGGATGAAAATAACAAGACTCAAAAATTGGTTATTGTGGACTATTTTCATATCATTTTTCGCACCCACATATATTGCTAATGTGTAATTTAGCAAACGGCATGAAAAAATAAAAAAAATATATATATTACTTTTTATAGGTCATATCTCATGTTTTCGGGTGAAAACAACAAAACTCAAAAATTGGCTATTGTTGACTATTTTTATATCATTTTTTGAACTCACCTTTATTGGTAAAATATTATCCAATGAGCGGTTTTAAAAAAATATAAATGTTTTTTTTTTTTGAAAAATTATCATTTTTCATAAGGTATAACCGACATTTTTTATATAAAAATGGCAAGACAAAAAAACTGGCTATTGTGGACTGTTTTCATATCATTTTTTGCACCAATCTATATTGGTAATATCATATCTAGTTAATGGAGTTAAAAAATAAAAATGTAATATTTTAAAAAAATAATAATTTTTCGAGGGCTATTACCTACGCTTTTTGGTTGAAAAATCAAAAACTCAAAAACTGACTATTGTGAATTATTTTCTGGTCATCTTTTTCAATCCACCTATTTGATAATGTGCTCACTCCCGCAAAGGATGTTAAAAAATTAGAAATATAATTTGTTTTTGAAAAATCATCATTTTCCTTGAGCTATAAGCCCACATTTTTGATGAAAATGCAAGAATTCAACAAACTGGCTGTTGTGGACTAGTTTTATGTCATTTTTCGTACGCACTATATTGATATTGTGGCCACTTTAGCGAATGGTGTGAAAAAATATATAAAATGCACACTTTTAAATAATTTTTTTTTCATAGGTTATAGCTCACGTTTTTTGGCTGAAAATGGGAAGACCAAAAAATTGGGTACTGTGTACTGTTTTCTAGTTATCTTTTTGCATCAGTATCTATATTAGTGATGTGATATTCATCGTGAACGATGTTAAAAAAATTAGAAATGTAATTTTTTTTGACTGAAAATGGCAAATCTCAAAAAGTGGCTATTGTGGGATTATTTCATGATTAATTATGAACCCATACTATATTGGTAATGTGCTATCCAGTTAACTATGTTAAAAATGACAATTATTAATTTTTTTAAACAATCATCATTTTTTATGGGTTATATAGCCGACGTTTTGTTGCTAAAAATGACAAGATTCAAAAACTTGCTATTGTAGACTATATTCATATTATTTTTTGTACCAACCCTATATTGGGTAATGTGTAATTTAGCAAACGACATGAAAAAAATAAAAATGTAGATTTTCAAAAAAAAATATTATTTTCATAAATTATAGCTTGCGTCTTTTGGGTGAAAACGACCAAGAACTTATTGTTTTCTGTCATTTCGTCACCCTACTGATATTGGTATTGTGTAATTTAATGAACGACCATGAAAAAATAAAAATGTAGACTTTTCAAAAAAAAATATTATTTTTCACAGGTTTTAGCTTGCGTTTTTTGGGTGAAAATGACAAGACTCAAAATGGTTATGTGGACTGTTTTCAATCATTTTTTCGCACCCACCCTATATTGCTAATCCGTAATTTAGCAAACGGCATGAAAAAAATAAAAATATATATTACTTTTCATAGGTTATATCACACGTTTTTGGGTGAAGACAACAAAACTCAAAAATCTGGCTATTGTTGACTATTTTTATATCATTTTTTGAACTCACATATATTGGTAAAATACTATCCACTGAACGGTTTTAAAAAAATATAAATGTTTTTTTTTTGAAAAATTATCAATTTTTCGTAGGATATAACCCACCATTTGTTTAGATAAAAATGGCAAGACTAAAAAAACTGGCTATTGTGGACTGTTTTCATATCATTTTTTTCACCAACCTATATTGGTAATGTCATATCTAGTTAATCGAGTTAAAAAATAAAAATATAATTTTTAAAAAAATAATCATCTTTTTCGAGGGCTATAACCTACGTGTATTGGTTGAAAACCCATCAAAACTCAAAAAACTCTGACTATTGTGGATTATTTTTATGTCATTTTTTGAATCCACCTAATATTGATAATGTACTATCCTGTAAAGGATGTTAAAAAAATAAAATATATTCTTTTTGAAAATCATTATTTTTCGTGAGTTATAACCCACATTTGTTTTGCTGAAAACAGCAAAATTCAAAACTGGCTTATTGTGCATTTTGCGAATGGGTGTAAAAAAATAAAAATGTACACTTTTCAAATAAAAATATATTTTTCAATATGTTATAGCTCACGTTTTTGGCTGAAAATGGGAAGACTAAAAAATTGGGTATCTGTACTGTTTCTAGTCATTTTTTGCATCTATCTATATTAATAATGTGATATCTAGTGAACAATGTTTAAAAAAATAGAAATGTAATTTTTTTCGCAGAAAATGGCAATCTCAAAAAGTGGCTATTGTGGATTATTTCCATGTTAATTATGAACCCACCTATATTGATAATGTGATATCCAGTTAACTATGTTAAAAAATGAAAATATAATTTTTTTTAAAAATCATCATTTTTTTATGGGTTATATAGCCCCATGTTTTGTTGCTAAAAATGACAAGATTCAAAATATTGGCTATTGTGAGAAACTATTTTCTATTATTTTTTGTACCAACCTAATATTGGTAATGTGTAATTAGCGAACGACATGAAAAAATAAAAATGGCAGATTTCAAAAAAAAAATATTTTCTTAAATTATAGCTTGCTTCTTTTGGGTGAAAACGACAAGACTTATTGTTTTCATTTCATTTTTCGCACCCAACTACATTGGTATTGTGTAATTTAATGAACGACATGAAAAAAATAAAAATATAGACTTTTCAAAAAAGATATTATTTTTCATAGGTTTTAGCTTCCGTTTTTTGGGTGAAAATGACAAGACTCAAAAATTGGTTATTGTCGACTATTTTCATATCATTTTTCGCACCCACCTTTATTGCTAATGTGTAATTTAGCAAACGGCATGAAAAAATAAAAATATATATATATATATATATATATTACTTTTTATAGGTTATATCTCATGTTTTTGGGTGAAAACAACAAAACTCAAAAATTGGCTATTGTTGACTATTTTTATATCATTTTTTGAACTCATCTTATTGGTAAAATACTATCCAATGAGCGGTTTTAAAAAAATATAAACGTTTTTTTTTTGAAAAATTATCATTTTTCATAATGTATAACCGACATTTTTTATATAAAATGGCAAGACAAAAAAACTGGCTATTGTGGACTTGTTTCATATCATTTTTTGCACCCAACCTATATTGGTAATGTCATATCTAGTTATTGGAGTTAAAAAATAAAAATGTAATTTTTTAAAAAAATAATCATTTTTCGAGGGCTATAACCTACGCTGTTTGTGTTGAAAACTCAAAAACTCAAAAACTGACTATTGTGAATTAATTTCTGGTCATTTTTTGAATCACTCTATATTGATAATGTGCTATACTGCAAAGGATGTTAAAAAAATAGAAATATAATTTGTTTTTGAAAAATCATCATTTTTTCGTGAGCTATAACCAACATTTTTTTTTGAATTGAAAACGGCAAGATTCAAAAACTGGCTATTGTGGACTGTTTTATGTCATTTTTCGCCCCCCACCTATATTGATATTGTGCACTTTAGCGAATGGTGTGAAAATATAAAAATGCAACACTTTTCAAATAAATTTTTTCATAGGTTATAGCTCACTTTTTTGGCTGAAAATGGGAAGACTAAACAATTGGGTACTGTGTACTGTTTTCTAGTCATTTTTTTGCATATTAGTAGTGTGATATCTCGTGTAACGATGTGTAAAAAATTTGAAATGCAATTTTTTTGGCTGAAAATGGCAAATCTCAAAAAGTGGCTATTGTGGACTATTTCCATGTTAATTTATGAACCCCACCTATATTGGTAATGTGCTATCTAGTTACTATGTTAAAAATGAAAATATAAAATTTTTTACAAAATCATCATTTTTTATGGGTTATATAGCCCACGTTTGTTGCTAAAAAATGACAAGATTCAAAAACTTGCTATTGTAAGACTATTTCATATTATTTTTGTACCAACCAATATTGGTAATGTGTAATTTAGCGAACGACATGAAAAAATAAAAATGCAGATTTTCAAAAAAAAAATATTTTTCCTAAATTATAGCTTGCGTCTTTTGGGTGAAAACGACAAGACTTATTGTTTTCATGTCATTTTTCACACCCAGCTACATTGGTATTGTGTAATTTAATGAACGACATGAAAAAAATAAAAATATAGACTTTTCAAAAAAGATATTATTTTTCATAGGTTTTAGCTTCCGTTTTTTGGGTGAAAATAACAAGACTCAAAAATTGGTTATTGTGGACTATTTTCATATCATTTTTCGCACCCACATATATTGCTAATGTGTAATTTAGCAAACGGCATGAAAAAAAAAAAAAATATATATATTACTTTTTATAGGTCATATCTCATGTTTTCGGGTGAAAACAACAAAACTCAAAAATTGGCTATTGTTGACTATTTTTATATCATTTTTTGAACTCACCTTTATTGGTAAAATATTATCCAATCAGCGGTTTTTAAAAAATATAAATGTTTTTTTTTTTGAAAAATTATCATTTTTCATAAGGTATAACCGACATTTTTTATATAAAAAATGGCAAGACAAAAAACTGGCTATTGTGGACTGTTTTCATATCATTTTTTGCACCAATCTATTAATTGGTAATGGTCATATCTAGTTAATGGATGTTAAAAAAAATAAAATGTAATATTTTTAAAAAAATAATAATTTTTCAAGGGCTATTACCTACGCTTTTTGGTTGAAAACTCAAAAACTCAAAAAACTGACTATTGTGAATTATCTTTCTGGTCATTTTTTCAATCCACCTACTATTTGATAATGTGCTATCCTGCAAAGGATGTTAAAAAAATAGAAATATAATTGTTTTTGAAAAATCATCATTTTTCCTTGAGCTATAACCCACATTTTTTGATGAAAATGGCAAGATTCAAAAACTCGGCTGTTGTGGACTAGTTTTATGTCATTTTTCGTACGCACCTATATTGATATTGTGCACTTTAGCGAATGGTGTAAAAAATATAAAAATGCACACTTCTCAAATAATTTTTTTTTCATAGGTTATAGCTCACGTTTTTTGGCTGAAAATGGGAAGACCAAAAAATTGGGTACTGTGTACTGTTTTCTTAGTTGTTTTTTGCATCTATCTATATTAGTGATGTGATATCTCGTGAACGATGTTAAAAAATTAGAAATGGTAATTTTTTTGACTGAAAATGGCAAATCTCAAAAAGTGGCTATTTGTGGATTATTTCCATGTTAATTTATGAACCCATCTATATTGGTAATGTGCTATCCCCAGTTAACTATGTTAAAAATGAAAATATAATTTTTTTTAAAAATCATCATTTTTTATGGGTTATATAGCCCACGTTTTGTTGCTAAAAATGACAAGATTCAAAAACTTGCTATTGTAGACTATTTTCATATTATTTTTTGTACCAACCTATATTGGTAATGTGTAATTTAGCGAACGACAATGAAAAAAATAAAAATGTAGATTTTCAAAAAAAATATTATTTTTCATAAATTATAGCTTGCGTCTTTTTGGGTGAAAACGACAAAGACTTATTGTTTTTCTGTCATTTTCGCACCCTACTATATTGGTATTGTGTAATTTAATGAACGACATGAAAAAAATAAAAATGTTAGACTTTTCAAAAAAAATATTATTTTTCACAGGTTTTAGCTTGCGTTTTTTGGGTGAAAATGACAAGACTCAAAAATTGGTTATTGTGGACTGTTTTCATAATCATTTTTCGCACCCACCTATATTGCTAATGCGTATTTAGCAAACGGCATGAAAAAAATAAAAAATATATATTACTTTTTCATAGGTTATATCTCACGTTTTTGGGTGAAGACAACAAAACTCAAAAATTGGCTATTGTTGACTATTTTTATATCATTTTTTGAACTCACATATATTGGTAAAATACTATCCACTGAACGGTTTTAAAAAAATATAAATGTTTTTTTTTGAAAAATTATAATTTTTCGTAGGATATAACCCACATTTTTTAGATAAAAATGGCAAGACTAAAAAACTGGCTATTGTGGACTGTTTTCATATCATTTTTTTCACCAACCTATATTGGTAATGTCATATCTAGTTAATCGAGTTAAAAAATAAAAATATAATTTTTAAAAGAAATAATCATTTTTCGAGGGCTATAACCTACGTGTATTGGTTGAAAACCCAAAAACTCAAAAACTGACTATTGTGGATTATTTTTATGTCATTTTTTGAATCCACCTATATTGATAATGTACTATACTGTAAAGGATGTTAAAAAAATAAAAATATATTCTTTTTGAAAAATCATTATTTTTCGTGAGTTATAACCCACATTTGTTTTGCTGAAAACAGCAAAATTCAAAAACTGGCTATTGTGCACTTTTGCGAATGGTGTAAAAAAATAAAAATGTACACTTTTCAAATAAAAATATATTTTTCATATGTTATAGCTCACGTTTTTTGGCTGAAAATGGGAAGACTAAAAAATTGGGTACTCTGTACTGTTTTCTAGTCATTTTTTGCATCTATCTATATTAATAATGTGATATCTAGTGAACAATGTTAAAAAAATAGAAATGTAATTTTTTTCGCAGAAAATGGCAAATCTCAAAAAGTGGCTATTGTGGATTATTTCCATGTTAATTTATGAACCCACCTATATTGATAATGTGATATCCAGTTAACTATGTTAAAAATGAAAATATAATTTTTTTTTAAAAATCATCATTTTTTTATGGGTTATATAGCCCATGTTTTGTTGCTAAAAATGACAAGATTCAAAATATTGCTATTGTAGACTATTTTCATATTATTTTTTGTACCAACCTATATTGGTAATGTGTAATTTAGCGAACGACATGAAAAAATAAAAATGCAGATTTCAAAAAAAAAATATTTTTCTTAAATTATAGCTTGCTTCTTTTGGGTGAAAACGACAAGACTTATTGTTTTCATTTCATTTTTCGCACCCAACTACATTGGTATTGTGTAATTTAATGAACGACATGAAAAAAATAAAAATATAGACTTTTCAAAAAAGATATTATTTTTCATAGGTTTTAGCTTCCGTTTTTTGGGTGAAAATGACAAGACTCAAAAATTGGTTATTGTCGACTATTTTCATATCATTTTTCGCACCCACCTTTATTGCTAATGTGTAATTTAGCAAACGGCATGAAAAAATAAAAAAAAATATATATATATATATTACTTTTTATAGGTTATATCTCATGTTTTTGGGTGAAAACAACAAAACTCAAAAATTGGCTATTGTTGACTATTTTTATATCATTTTTTGAACTCATCTTTATTGGTAAAATACTATCCAATGAGCGGTTTTAAAAAAATATAAACGTTTTTTTTTTGAAAAATTATCATTTTTCATAATGTATAACCGACATTTTTTATATAAAAATGGCAAGACAAAAAAACTGGCTATTGTGGACTGTTTTCATATCATTTTTTGCACCAACCTATATTGGTAATGTCATATCTAGTTATTGGAGTTAAAATATAAAAATGTAATTTTTTAAAAAAATAATCATTTTTCGAGGGCTATAACCTACGCTGTTTGGTTGAAAACTCAAAAACTCAAAAACTGACTATTGTGAATTAATTTCTGGTCATTTTTTGAATCCACCTATATTGATAATGTGCTATCCTGCAAAGGATGTTAAAAAAATAGAAATATAATTTGTTTTTGAAAAATCATCATTTTTCGTGAGCTATAACCAACATTTTTTTTTGATGAAAACGGCAAGATTCAAAAACTGGCTATTGTGGACTAGTTTTATGTCATTTTTCGCCCCCACCTATATTGATATTGTGCACTTTAGCGAATGGTGTGAAAATATAAAAATGCACACTTTTCAAATAATTTTTTTCATAGGTTATAGCTCACGTTTTTTGGCTGAAAATGGGAAGACTAAAAAATTGGGTACTGTGTACTGTTTTCTAGTCATTTTTTGCATATTAGTAGTGTGATATCTCGTGAACGATGTTAAAAAATTTGAAATGTAATTTTTTTGGCTGAAAATGGCAAATCTCAAAAAGTGGCTATTGTGGACTATTTCCATGTTAATTTATGAACCCACCTATATTGGTAATGTGCTATCTAGTTAACTATGTTAAAAATGAAAATATAATTTTTTTCTAAAAATCATCATTTTTTTATGGGTTATATAGCCCACGTTTTGTTGCTAAAAATGACAAGATTCAAAAACTTGCTATTGTAGACTATTTTCATATTATTTTTTGTACCAACCAATATTGGTAATGTGTAATTTAGCGAACGACATGAAAAAATAAAAATGCAGATTTCAAAAAAAAAATATTTTTCCTAAATTATAGCTTGCGTCTTTTGGGTGAAAACGACAAGACTTATTGTTTTCATGTCATTTTTCGCACCCAACTACATTAGTATTGTGTAATTTAATGAACGACATGAAAAAAATAAAAATATAGACTTTTCAAAAAAGATATTATTTTTCATAGGTTTTAGCTTCCGTTTTTTGGGTGAAAATAACAAGACTCAAAAATTGGTTATTGTGGACTATTTTCATATCATTTTTCGCACCCACATATATTGCTAATGTGTAATTTAGCAAACGGCATGAAAAAATAAAAAAAATATATATATTACTTTTTATAGGTCATATCTCATGTTTTCGGGTGAAAACAACAAAACTCAAAAATTGGCTATTGTTGACTATTTTTATATCATTTTTTGAACTCACCTTTATTGGTAAAATATTATCCAATCAGCGGTTTTTAAAAAATATAAATGTTTTTTTTTTTGAAAAATTATCATTTTTCATAAGGTATAACCGACATTTTTTATATAAAAATGGCAAGACAAAAAAACTGGCTATTGTGGACTGTTTTCATATCATTTTTTGCACCAATCTATATTGGTAATGTCATATCTAGTTAATGGAGTTAAAAAATAAAAATGTGATATTTTGAAAAAATAATCATTTTTCGAGGGTTATTACCTACGCTTTTTGGTTGAAAACTCAAAAACTCAAAAACTGACTATTGTGAATTATTTTTTGGTCATTTTTTCAATCCACCTATATTGATAATGTGCTATCCTGCAAAGGATGTTAAAAAAATAGAAATATAATTTGTTTTTGAAAAATCATCATTTTTCCTGAGCTATAACCCACATTTTTTTGATGAAAATGGCAAGATTCAAAAACTGGCTGTTGTGGACTAGTTTTATGTCATTTTTCGTACGCACCTATATTGATATTGTGCACTTTAGCGAATGGTGTAAAAATATAAAAATGCACACTTTTCAAATAATTTTTTTTTCATAGGTTATAGCTCACGTTTTTTGGCTGAAAATGGGAAGACCAAAAAATTGGGTACTGTGTACTGTTTTCTAGTTATTTTTTGCATCTATCTATATTAGTGATGTGATATCTCGTGAACGATGTTAAAAAATTAGAAATGTAATTTTTTTTACTGAAAATGGCAAATCTCAAAAAGTGGCTATTGTGGATTATTTCCATGTTAATTTATGAACCCATCTATATTGGTAATGTGCTATCCAGTTAACTATGTTAAAAATGAAAATATAATTTTTTTAAAAATCATCATTTTTTATGGGTTGTAGCCCACGTTTTGTTGCTAAAAATGACAAGATTCAAAAACTTGCTATTGTAGACTATTTTCATATTATTTTTTGTACCAACCAATATTGGTAATGTGTAATTTAGCGAACGACATGAAAAAATAAAAATGCAGATTTCAAAAAAAAAATATTTTTCCTAAATTATAGCTTGCGTCTTTTGGGTGAAAACGACAAGACTTATTGTTTTCATGTCATTTTTCGCACCCAACTACATTGGTATTGTGTAATTTAATGAACGACATGAAAAAAATAAAAATATAGACTTTTCAAAAAAGATATTATTTTTCATAGGTTTTAGCTTCCGTTTTTTGGATGAAAATAACAAGACTCAAAAATTGGTTATTGTGGACTATTTTCATATCATTTTTCGCACCCACATATATTGCTAATGTGTAATTTAGCAAACGGCATGAAAAAATAAAAAAAATATATATATTACTTTTTATAGGTCATATCTCATGTTTTCGGGTGAAAACAACAAAACTCAAAAATTGGCTATTGTTGACTATTTTTATATCATTTTTTGAACTCACCTTTATTGGTAAAATATTATCCAATCAGCGGTTTTTAAAAAATATAAATGTTTTTTTTTTTGAAAAATTATCATTTTTCATAAGGTATAACCGACATTTTTTATATAAAAATGGCAAGACAAAAAAACTGGCTATTGTGGACTGTTTTCATATCATTTTTTGCACCAATCTATATTGGTAATGTCATATCTAGTTAATGGAGTTAAAAAATAAAAATGTGATATTTTGAAAAAATAATCATTTTTCGAGGGTTATTACCTACGCTTTTTGGTTGAAAACTCAAAAACTCAAAAACTGACTATTGTGAATTATTTTTTGGTCATTTTTTCAATCCACCTATATTGATAATGTGCTATCCTGCAAAGGATGTTAAAAAAATAGAAATATAATTTGTTTTTGAAAAATCATCATTTTTCCTGAGCTATAACCCACATTTTTTTGATGAAAATGGCAAGATTCAAAAACTGGCTGTTGTGGACTAGTTTTATGTCATTTTTCGTACGCACCTATATTGATATTGTGCACTTTAGCGAATGGTGTAAAAATATAAAAATGCACACTTTTCAAATAATTTTTTTTTCATAGGTTATAGCTCACGTTTTTTGGCTGAAAATGGGAAGACCAAAAAATTGGGTACTGTGTACTGTTTTCTAGTTATTTTTTGCATCTATCTATATTAGTGATGTGATATCTCGTGAACGATGTTAAAAAATTAGAAATGTAATTTTTTTTACTGAAAATGGCAAATCTCAAAAAGTGGCTATTGTGGATTATTTCCATGTTAATTTATGAACCCATCTATATTGGTAATGTGCTATCCAGTTAACTATGTTAAAAATGAAAATATAATTTTTTTAAAAATCATCATTTTTTATGGGTTGTAGCCCACGTTTTGTTGCTAAAAATGACAAGATTCAAAAACTTGCTATTGTAGACTATTTTCAGATTATTTTTTGTACCAACCTATATTGGTAATGTGTAATTTAGCGAACGACATGAAAAAAATAAAAATGTAGATTTTCAAAAAAAAATATTATTTTTCATAAATTATAGCTTTCTTTTGGGTGAAAACGACAAGACTTATTGTTTTTCTGTCATTTTCGCACCCTACTATATTGGTATTGTGTAATTTAATGAACGACATGAAAAAATAAAAATGTAGACTTTTCAAAAAAAATATTATTTTCACAGGTTTTAGCTTGCGTTTTTTGGGTGAAAATGACAAGACTCAAAAATTTGGTTATTGTGGAATGTTTTCATATCATTTTCGCCACCCACCTATATGCTAATGTGGTGTAATTTAGCAAACGGCATGAAAAAAATAAAAATATATATTACTTTTCATAGGTTATATCTCACGTTTTTGGGTGAAGACAACAAAACTCAAAAATTGGCTATTGTTGACTATTTTTATATCATTTTTTGAACTCACATATATTGGTAAAATACTATCCACTGAACGGTTTTAAAAAAATATAAATGTTTTTTTTGGAAAAATTATCATTTTTCGTAGGATTTAACCCTCATTTTTTAGATAAAAATGGCAAGACTAAAAAACTGGCTATTGTGGACTGTTTTCATATCATTTTTTTCACCAACCTATATTGGTAATGTCATATCTAGTTAATTGAGTTAAAAAATAATAATGTAATTTTTAAAAAAAATAATCATTTTTCGAGGGCTATAACCTACGTGTTTTGGTTGAAAACCCAAAAACTCAAAAACTGACTATTGTGGATTATTTTTATGTCATTTTTTGAATCCACCTATATTGATAATGTACTATCCTGTAAAGGATGTTAAAAAAATAGAAATATATTCTTTTTGAAAAATCATTATTTTTCGTGAGTTATAACCCACATTTGTTTTGCTGAAAACAGCAAAATTCAAAAACTGGCTATTGTGCACTTTTGCGAATGGTGTAAAAAATAAAAATGTACACTTTTCAAATAAAAATATAATTTTCATATGTTATAGCTCACGTTTTTTGGCTGAAAATGGGAAGACTAAAAAATTGGGTACTCTGTACTGTTTTCTAGTCATTTTTTGCATCTATCTATATTAATAATGTGATATCTAGTGAACAATGTTAAAAAAATAGAAATGTAATTTTTTTCGCAGAAAATGGCAAATCTCAAAAAGTGGCTATTGTGGATTATTTCCATGTTAATTTATGAACCCACCTATATTGATAATGTGATATCCAGTTAACTATGTTAAAAATGAAAATATAATTTTTTTAAAAAATCATCACTTTTTATGGGTTATAGACCACGTTTTGTTGCTAAAAATGACAAGATTAAAAAACTTGCTATTGTAGACTATTTTCATATTATTTTTTGTACCAACCTATATTGGTAATGTGTAATTTAGCGAACGACATGAAAAAATAAAAATGCAGATTTAAAAAAAAATATTTTTCATAAATGATAGCTTGCGTCTTTTGGGTGAAAACGACAAGACTTATTGTTTTCATGTCATTTTTCGCACCCAACTATATTGGTATTGTGTAATTTAATGAACGACATGAAAAAAATAAAAATACAGACTTTTCAAAAAAAAATATTATTTTTCATAGGTTTTAGCTTGCGTTTTTTCTGAGAAAATGACAAGACTCAAAAATTGGTTATTGTGGACTGTTTTCATATCATTTTTTGCACTCACCTATATTGTTAATGTGCAATTTAGCAAACGGCGTGAAAAAATAAAAAAATAAATATATATTACTTTTCATAGGTTATATCTCATGTTTTTGGGTGAAAACAACAAAGCTCAAAAATTGGCTATTGTTGACTATTTTTATATCATTTTTTGAACTCACCTATATTGGTTAAATACTATTCAATGAACGGTTTTAAAAAAATATAAATGTATTTTTTTTTGGAAAAATTATCATTTTTCATAAGCTATAACCCACATTTTTTAGATAAAAATGGCAAGACTAAAAAACTGGCTATTGTGGACTGTTTTCATATCATTTTTTGCACCAACCTATATTGGTAATGTCATATCTAGTTAATGGAGTTAAAAAATAAAAATGTAATTTTTTAAAAAAATAATCATTTTTCGAGGGCTATAACCTACGTTTTTTGGTTGAAAACTCAAAAACTCAAAAACTGACTATTGTGAATTATTTTCTGGTCATTTTTTGAATCCACCTATATTGATAATGTGCTATCATGCAAAGGATGTTAAAAAAATAGAAATATAATTTGTTTTTGAAAAATCATCATTTTTCGTGAGCTATAACCCACATTTTTTTTTGATGAAAACGGCAAGATTCAAAAACTGGCTATTGTGGACTAGTTTTATGTCATTTTTCGCCCCCACCTATATTGATATTGTGCACTTTAGCGAATGGTGTAAAAATATAAAAATGCACACTTTTCAAATAATTTTTTTCATAGGTTATAGCTCACGTTTTTTTGGCTGAAAATGGGAAGACTAAAATTTTGTGTACTGTGTACTGTTTTCTAGTCATTTTTTGCATATTAGTAGTGTGATATCTCGTGAACGATGTTAAAAAATTAGAAATGTAATTTTTTTGGCTGAAAATGGCAAATCTCAAAAAGTGGCTATTGTGGATTATTTCCATGTTAATTTATGAATCCACCTACATTGGTAATGTGCTATCCAGTTAACTATGTTAAAAATGAAAATATAATTTTCTAAAAAATCATCATTTTTTATGGGTTATAGCCCACGTTTTGTTGCTAAAAATGACAAGATTCAAAAACTTGCTATTGTAGACTATCTTCATATTATTTTTTGTACCAACCTATATTGGTAATGTGTAATTTAGCGAACGACATGAAAAAATAAAAATGTAGATTTTCAAAAAAAAAATATTATTTTTCATAAATTATACCTTGCGTCTTTTGGGTGAAAACGACAAGACTTATTATTTTCCTGTCATTTTTCGCACCCAACTATATTGGTATTGTGTAATTTAATGAACGGCATGAAAAAATAAAAATGTAGACTTTTCAAAAAAAATATTATTTTTCACAGGTTTTAGCTTGCGTTTTTTGGGTGAAAATGACAAGACTCAAAAATTGGTTATTGTGGAATGTTTTCATATCATTTTTCGCACCCACCTATATTGCTAATGTGTAATTTAGCAAACGGCATGAAAAAAAATAAAAATATATATATATTACTTTTCATAGGTTATATCTCACGTTTTTGGGTGAAGACAACAAAACTCAAAAATTGGATATTGTTGACTATTTTTATATCATTTTTTGAACTCACCTATATTGGTAAAATACTATTCAATGAACGGTTTTAAAAAAAATATAAATGTATTTTTTTTGAAAAATTATCATTTTTCATAAGCTATAACCCACATTTTTTAGATAAAAATGGCAAGACTAAAAAACTGGCTATTGTGGACTGTTTTCATATCATTTTTTGCACCAACCTATATTGGTAATGTCATATCTAGTTAATGGAGTTAAAAAATAAAAATGTAATTTTTTAAAAAAATAATCATTTTTCGAGGGCTATAACCTACGTTTTTTGGTTGAAAACTCAAAAACTCAAAAACTGACTATTGTGAATTATTTTCTGGTCATTTTTTGAATCCACCTATATTGATAATGTGCTATCCTGTAAAGGATGTTAGAAAAATAGAAGTATATTTTTTTTTGAAAAATCATTATTTTTCGTGAGTTATAACCCACATTTTTTTTGCTGAAAACGGCAAGATTCAAAAACTGGCTATTGTGCACTTTAGCGAATGGTGTAAAAAAAAATGTACACTTTTCAAATAAAAATATACTTTTCATAGGTTATAGCTCACGTTTTTTGGCTGAAAATGGGAAGACTAAAAAATTGGTTACTGTGTACTGTTTTCTAGTCATTTTTTGCATCTATCTATATTAATAATGTGATATCTAGTGAACAATGCTAAAAAAATAGAAATGTAATTTTTTTCTCAGAAAATGGCAAATCTTAAAAAGTGGCTATTGTGGATTATTTCCATGTTAATTTATGACCCCACCTATATTGATAATGTGATATCCAGTTAATTATGTTAAAAATGAGAATATAATTTTTAAAAAAAATCATCATTTTTTATGGGTTATAGCCCACGTTTTGTTGCAAAAAATGACAAAATTAAAAAACTTGCTATTTTAGACTATTTTCATATTATTTTTGTACCAACCTATATTGGTAATGTGTAATTTAGCGAACAACATGAAAAAATAAAAATGCAGATTTCAAAAAAAAACATTTTTCATAAATTATAGCTTGCGTCTTTTGGGTGAAAACGACAAGACTTATTGTTTTCCTGTCATTTTTTGCACCCAACTATATTGGTATTGTGTAATTTAATGAACGACATGAAAAAAATAAAAATATAGACTTTTCAAAAAAAATATTATTTTTCATAGGTTTTAGCTTGCGTTTTTTGGGTGAAAATGACAAGACTCAAAAATTGGTTATTGTGGACTGTTTTTGATGGGAGATATTGCTACTCCGCAATTTATCCTAACTTCACTAACTATAGTAGCAGTGAGCAAGGTTTCGTTCCTCAGGGAAATAGGTAGTCCAAGAACTTTGTTTTGCTCATATATGTCACCAAAGTAGAAACAAGAATCGAAGGTAAAAGTCACAAAAACAGGAAGTAAATCGATTGAACTCACTACAAACAGGAATTGAAATGAACACAAAGAAAATCACAAAGAAGTAAAGAGAAAGTTCTCAGTAGGTTGAAACAGATAATCTAGGTTACTTCTGGGTGAATGCCAACTCTTATATATGCAGAATTACTAACACGCAATCATCGCAGTGAGGAGATTGGCAACTGGAGACCTAAGTGAAGTTAGCATGGTGACCACACCTCAACTCTAGTCTCCCAACACCATCCTATCCTATGGTCGGGCCTAAGGATGGTGAAGTAGAACCATTCCTTCTCAAATCCTCACTCAAATTACTCAAGCATTAACACCTAGAATCTCCCATGGTGAAGCCCGATCCTAGCATGTAAGTTCATCATTCAAGTAGAAGAATCTCTTATCATCTTGTTCTAAGAACCTCACAATCTAAGAGCTTTCCCATGGCGAGGCCTAGCCCTAAGATCTATACAATTTCAAGCAGGTTTAAGAACTCATGCATTGTCAGGTTCTCATTCACGATTTCTCAACCGAATCTTACAAATTAAGACTCAACTCAGCATGAAGACCGCAATCAAACCTCATTTCATCAAATCCAGATAAAAAACATGAATTTAACAAGTTTACAAATTCAATCAAGAGAATGTTAAATTTCTCTTCTTAGATTGTTAGTCTTACTGCACATTAACAATTCAACCATGCATTCACCCTTCGGTATCCTAGATTATCACAAAATTAGCCACAAATCTTCATTTCCAATTCACGATCAACAAATTGGAAGGTTAAACAGTTCATAATCATCAATTGGAAGAGTTTACCAATTGAGTTGTCTCAATGTCTTCCAAATGTCAAGAGGATTGTGAATTTCCTTCTCAATTGCAAGGAGATTACAATGTTCAGAGCAAATCCTTGATCGGAATCCAAAATGAAGCACCAAACTTAGAGAGAGAAAGAAGAGAGAGAAAGTGGATCTCCAGAACAATTCCCGCTCTCTCCAAGTCGGTTATGAAAAATGTGAAAAGTGAAATCTAACTAATGGATTCTGAAAAATAGTCCAGGGCTCCCTTACATATTAGCTACATTTCCTATATATAGAGTTATGAAAATGTAACTAATACGCAACCGTAAAATATCTAAAGTGTTACAAGAATGCCCTTGAATGGACTGACTAAAAATCAGTCTAAGTGTAAAAATCCGAAATTGAAGAACAACATTTCAGAAAATCCCAGCGCCTTCAGCCCCAAGTTCCGCACGCCTTCAGCAGCTCCGCGAGGCTTCATACAGTCCAGCTTTCCAGACTCCACGCCTTCACGCCACGGGACTCCACGCCTTCACTTACATCTGCTGGGGAAAAGAATCAGAACTCAATACTTAGAAAATTTCTGAAACACAAAAATGATGAACAGCCTGCAAAGCTTCTTCTCCTTCCCTCAACAATGGTCTACGAAAACAGAAACCCCCACACTTAGAAGAACCCGAGCAAGAGCAAAACAACCCAAAACACTTTCACAATGGTGAGAACAAAATCTGGGCAAAGCTCGCCAAACGGCGAGACCTCGCTGTCACATAAGTGAACAGTGTGGCGAGACCTCGCCTTTTGGCGAGGTCTCTTCTGTGCAAGTGTGTAGAATCGTGTTTCGGAGTGACAAAGTGAAGTAGTGTGCTTAATTTGTTGTGAAATTAGAGTGTTTGGTGAAGTGTTGAGTGAATAGCGTGAAGTGTATAAAATTCGTGAGAAACAAAAGATCATGTACAAGAATACTTCACAAGTGTTTTCATCCAAAACATGTAACACACACTCTTCAATTTATCAAGAAATGCATAGTCCACGAAATGTTTATGGAAGTAAGAAAACTAGAGTGTTATGATTGTGGAATGCAATGTTCTTAAGAACTGTGAAGAGTGATAGATCTTACAAATAAAATTTCTCAATGAACACAAATCCAAGTATGTAATGCACCCTCAAGAATCTCACTATGAAAACTATGAAATAACTGAGTTGAATAGAAATGAAAAGTTGCATTGTGTGGAATATTTCAAAGAAGACTTGATAGATTTCTTGGAATGTAAGCAGTCGATGTTCCAAGAAAATGATAGTTGCTTCCCAGAAATCTCACCATTCTTTCAAGATATGCAGCTTCAATGTACTTTTAATCAAGAAATGGAGATGAAATAGTTCTGAAAACAAATTTTAGTGCATAAAATGTGTGAAAGGGGCCTCGTCGCATGAATTATGCGCCGAAGTGTGTGTGTTATGCGACGAGGCTTACCTAGTGTTGCGACGAGGTGTGTTTCTGTCGCATGTCCATGCGACGAGGTTGGTGCAGGCTTGCGACGAGGTGTGCGAAGTTTGTGCATGATGCGTGCCTGTGTGTGCAGCAACTTCCAATCAAGATTCGAATATGATGCAACGGGAATTTGGGAAAACTTAAAGCATGAAAGTTGTAGCCCAAGATCTCATCTTTCCATAGCAGTTTGAATTATCAAAATCGGAGTTCAGACCAAAGAGTTATTACCAAAAGACTGAGACTGGTCGGAGAGTGAAATTAACAAGTAATGCTCATAAAACCCTATTGTAGTATTTCACAAATAAGCTCCCTTTTCACCACTTGGCACACAGATTAAGCCAATGGTTAAAACATACGAATTAAAGTGTACACAAAGAGCTTTCCAAAACAACAAAGATCTCATCAATCGGCTTAGAATTGAGAAAGATATATTGGTAATGTGTAATTTAGCTAACGACATGAAAAAATAAAAATGCAGATTTCAAAAAAAAAATATTTTTCATAAATTATAGCTTGCGTCTTTTGGGTGAAAACGACAAGACTTATTGTTTTCCTATCATTTTTCGCACCCAACTATATTGGTATTGTGTAATTTAATGAACGACATGAAAAAATAAAAATGTAGACTTTTCAAAAAAAATATTATTTTTCATAGGTTTTAGCTTGCGTTTTTTGGGTGAAAATGACAAGACTCAAAAATTGGTTATTGTGGACTGTTTTCATATCATTTTTTGCACCCACCTATATTGCTAATGTGTAATTTAGCAAACGGCATGAAAAAATAAAAAAATAAATATTACTTTTCATAGGTTATATCTCACGTTTTTGGGTGAAAACAACAAAACTCAAAAATTGGCTATTGTTGACTATTTTTTTATCATTTTTTTAACTCACCTATATTGGTAAAAGACTATCCAATGAACGGTTCTAAAAAAAATATAAATGTATTTTTTTTAAATTATCATTTTTTGTAGGGTATAACCCACATTTTTTAGATAAAAATGGCAAGACTAAAAAACTGGCTATTGTGGACTGTTTTCATATCATTTTTTGCACCAACCTATATTGGTAATGTCCTATCTAGTTAATGGAGTTAAAAAATAAAAATGTAAATGTTTTAAAAAATAATAATTTTTTGAGGGCTATAACCTAGTTTTTTGGTTGAAAACTCAAAAACTCAAAAACTGACGATTGTGGATTATTTTCATGTCATTTTTTGAATCCACCTATATTGATAATGTACTATCCTGTAAAGGATGTTAAAAAAATAGAAATATAATTTCTTTTTGAAAAATCATCATTTTTCGTGAGTTATATAACCCACATTTTTTTTGCTCAAAACGGCAAGATTCAAAAACTGGCTATTGTGGACTATTTTCATGTCATTTTTCGCACCCACCTATATTGATATTGTGCACTTTAGCGAATGGTGTAAAAAAATAAAAATGTACACTTTTCAAAAAAATATATATTTTTCATAGGTTATAGCTCACGTTTTTTGGCTGAAAATGGGAAGACTAAAAAATTGGGTACTGTGTACTGTTTTCTAGTCATTTTTTGCATCTATCTATATTAGTAATGTGATATCTAGTGAACGATGTTAAAAAAATAGAAATGTAATTTTTTTGGCTAAAAATGGCAAATCTCAAAAAGTGGCTATTGTGGATTATTTCCATGTTAATTTATGAACCCACCTATATTGGTAATGTGCTATCCAGTTAACTATGTTAAAAATGAAAATATAATTTTTTTTAAAAATCATCATTTTTATGGGTTATAGCCCACGTTTTGTTGCTAAAAATGACAAGATTCAAAAACTTGCTATTGTAAACTATTTTCATATTATTTTTTGTACCAACCATATTGGTAATGTGTAATTTAGCGAACGACATGAAAAAATAAAAATATATATTTAAAAAAAAAGATTACAATCACAATATCACGTGTATGGCACAACCGCCACACAACAACACAATCCGCTGATCTGCGGGATTTCTCTAAACCCGAAAAGGCTTTCTCCACACCTCTTTGAGGTATCTAATCCTACTTCTCTACCTCTCTCTTCCACACTCAAAGAGACTTCTAACACCTTCTATTTATAGGGTAATAATAAATCTAAAACACACAAGGATTTGGGGAATGTATCCCTCACAAATTCTAATTCCTAAAGGAAAACAATCTAATAAGTAAATCCTATTAGAAATATAATTTCTAATTAATAAAGTTTAGTTTAATTTTTAACAAATATGCATGCAAATTTGACGAGAGTTATAAGACTAATAATAATGAAGCGGTTTTTCCGTGTTTGGGTTCGAGTATTCCTTCGTGGAACCTCATCGTCAACGTACGTAGAATTCCCCTTGGAATTAAACCAAAACTAACGTTTTTGACTTGTATGCATGATTCTCGAAATCCCCACAAATAATGCTACTTCTTTAATAATCTTCAACCTTGCCTGTAGGGGAAGTTATAAAGCAATTTCAAGAATTATAATCTTTGTTATTGATGTGTTTTTATCAATATTATAGGTGTAAATGATGATTATTAGTTAGTGTCATGTGAAACCGTTGATATATGAAACGAGAGTTATTTACGATTTTAATGTTCAATAAAATTGATCAATAATTATTAATTGTCCGTTTTATATATAAAATATGTCTTATATATGAATCGATTTCACAGTAGTTTGTGTAAATAACTATTATTAGGAATAGACAATCTTTTGTGAAGCATATTCATATATGCAACATAGAGTTAATTTTAATTTCACCTTGCAATAAAGAGTAGGAAAAAGTAAGAGTATAGTTTCTTTTGGTCAAAGGGGCTTTAATTCTTTTTAGAAAAGGTTTTATGAATTTTAGATCCTCATGGATAGAAATCAGAACTGGACTGATATTTGCAGGGATTGAGAATGAGGAATTGCTCAGGAGTAACTCAAGGTTTTCCAACAGAAACTCCACAAGGTTCCATCTCTTTGACGATAGTTCAAATAGTAGTTTTGTTGAGATGGGATAATCACAATTTCGGATTTTGATTGAATCAGAAGAAACTTTTAAACCAAAAAAGTGTAACTGTAATTGATACACTAATCGTGTCACAAATTGCGTGTAAATTTGGTTAGAGTTATAAAGAGTAGTAATAATGAGTACGTAGGCGGTCCAAGTACTCCTTCTTGGAAATTGGAACATCTTCGTCTACGTACGTAGAATTCCCTTTGGAATTGGAATTAAACCCAAACTGGGTTTTGACTTGTATGATTGTCGAAATCACTTAAATAAACCTCCAAACTCGTTATTCAACCTTTGCTTCTTGGGTAAGTTATATAGCAATTTCAAGAATTATAATCTTTGCCATTTATGTGTTTTTATGACGTAAATGATTATTACTTAGTTTCATGTGAAGTGGATTCATATATAAAATATGAGTTAATCACAATTTTAACGCACAATAAAATTAGTAAAAAATTAGAATGGTAATTTCAAAGACCATTCGTTTTTAAAAATTCTTGTGTGTGTGGGGGCTCTACGAGATGGGGATAAAATTAATACTAGGTCGGGTTCACTCTTCTATTGGTTAGGAAAATTTTACTTGTTAGTCCCTATTTTTAATAAAACTACGTCATTTTAAACATTAGACAGAATAAGTGTCCAATCACGTTAAATAAAGCTTTAGCTATATATTTTCTTAACTAGATATTTTTTCCTTTTTTGTAAATTCCAAGAATTCCATTAAAGAAAAATAATAATAACGAATTAAGTTTTTATTTGTTCAAATAAAGTTAGTAACCACACAAAAAAACATTTTGAATGTGAAAAAAATAATTAATTTGCAGTTGGAAACCATGCTAGTAGCATTATATAGTAGTGATAATTAGGGGTGAGAACGAACACAAATGTTTATGAAAAAACTCGGGTTCAACTTGGTTATAGTTTGATTTGATTTCATTTATTTAATTAACAAACAAATACGAACAAATTTTTAGACTCGATTAATGAGTGAACAAGTGGGTAAAAACTCGTTTACGTTCATAAACACTAGTGAATAGTTCAGTTAAGTTTTAATTATATAATAAAAATAATATATATTCTAAATAAAACTATTAAATAATAGAAATAATTGGATATTTTTATACATTTATAGGCACACAAATCATAATATATACGTTTGAATTGAACTTGAAGTGAACGTTTATGTAAATTTACGCAATATATTAAATTAATGGATAAATTATAAAGAACCCCTTGTGATTTAAAATTTTTTTAGATTATCTCCCTATAATTTAAAAATCAACAGATTATCCCTGTGGTTTTTTTTAAAGATGTTAAAAAATCGATAGTTTTGGGAAAATAAATAAATTGCAATTTACTTCAACGATATAAAACTATGTATATGTACATTGTACTAAATAAAATTACATAAATAAGTATTTTAAACATATATTTTGTGTATCTTTTAAGAGAAGGTCACGGCGACATGAGCCGTTTCCAAAAAAAAAAAAACTAAACCACAAGAAAGTAAAATGCAAATTTTCAAACTATAAGAATGTAATTTGAAATTTTTTATCACCAAAAGAGGGTTACTTGTAATTTACACTAAATTAACTAAACGATACTCTTTTATTCTTTTATGCGAAAAACGGAGTAATTACAAATAAATTCGAACTCGTCTTGGTTCACTTGAAACTCGACTCAACCCGATTTATTTTTGATAAATAACAAATACAAACATAATTTTAGCCTTAATTATAAACGAACAAAGTCGAAACACACTAAAACTTGGACTCAACTCAATATCACTCTTAAGTAAGTGATAGGTTGAAAATTATTTTTTCGCCATCTGCTTGGAACTATTATTTCTTCTGACTTTCTTCATGAGCAAGAGTAGACATGTTCATTGTCTCATTTACATTTTCCGTTACTATCCTCTTTTATTATTTTTAGATATTAAATACAACGTGAGATTCTTTTTTTCCTAACAATATGTATAGGATCAGTAAATGAACTGGAAGTTGATGCAATTGACTAAAGTTTGAA
Organism: Ophiorrhiza pumila; assembly: GCA_016586305.1. NCBI lineage: Eukaryota > Viridiplantae > Streptophyta > Magnoliopsida > Gentianales > Rubiaceae > Ophiorrhiza > Ophiorrhiza pumila. The sequence continues at coordinate 5,746,265 of BLIW01000011.1, forward strand.
GAAATCAATTTCTAGAAATTATTTTTCGCTAACAGTATGTATAGGATCAGTAAATGAACTGGAAGTTGATGCAATTGACTAAAGAAATCAACTTCTAGAAAATATTTGGGTAGTTGGGAGTTGATACAATTGGCAAAACTATATGAACCACATATAAGAAATTAAATTAGTAATTCTTCTATTGGCTTTTTTCTTTTTTTTTTTTAAGAATTGGGAAAAAATAATTCTCTAGCTGCACTTTAAAGAAATAATTTTTTTTAGAATTGAGTATTTGAATTAATAAATTTTATTTTTACTAGTTGTTCCGTCGGAAAATTATTTTATTATATAAATTTTAAAATTAAAATTTTAAAAAAAATTGTTGAACATCAGCTAACAAAAATTTTGATTTGAGAATGGTAGGTAAAGAAATTAGCGTATTAGCATATCAATTTTCACTTTAACGTATCAAATATTAAATGTTAGCGCATCAAGTATTAAATATCATCATATCAAATATAAAATATTAGTGTATCAAAAAATAATATTAGTATATCAAATATAAAAAAAAATTGCCTATCATGATATGCCCGTGGAGTAATGAATCTGGCTGTTGAGCGCCAAGCATTTGAGTGAGCATGTTGGGTAGATCGGGAGCTCTCCATCATTCTTGTTGCAGATTTGTGAGATTGAAATGGGTAGGGGTATTAGATCGGGAATCCAGCCGTACCACCTTGGACCTCTCAGTGCTAGCCACCCGATTTGTGTTGGATTCTTATCATATCTAACCAAGTTAAGATCAAGAACGAGTCCTCCTCAAAGAAAAACATTCCTTTCAGAAAAACAATGAATGAAAGGGAAGAAAAAAATATTTAGTCTGAGGATTGATAGACTTACCTGTCAAACCCGAAAACTTCTCCACCTCAGTGGTATCGTCATTTGAGCTATTCTTGGGTTTGAACTTGAGAGCACGGGAGAGAAAGAGTTTTGGTAGGATCGATCTTGCCAGGCTTTTTAAAAACAATTCAAACTCTTTTACACCGGTGTAAAAAGTCACTTTTTACAAAAAAAAAAAAAAAATATTTATACCGGTTATATAATACCCGGTGTAAAAGGTAGTAAAAGGTACACTTTTACACCGGTTATAAGAAAACCGGTGTAAAAAGTCACTTTTTACAAAAAAAAAAAAACAATTTACACCGGTTATTATAACCGGTGTAAAAGGTAGTAAAAGGTACACTTTTTACACCGGTTATAAGAAAACCGGTGTAAAAAGTCACTTTTTACAAAAAAAAAAAAACAATTTACACCGGTAATATAATAACCGATGTAAAAGGTATACTTTTTACAAAAAAAAAATAAAATTGAGTCATCCATCAATTCCTTTTTAGGTTATGGGGAAATATTATTATAATTCATATTATCCAACTTTGAATACTTGTTCATTCGGTGAATGCAACATAACAGAATATATTCAAATCGCCCAAAATTGCGGATAATCGTTTGTCTTTCTCCACAGTCCAATGAAAAAAAAGAAATACCAACAAAACAACAACTTATATCCAAGAATGACTAGCAATGTTTTTAGTACTTTACAGTCCAAAGTAATTTTTTTTATATACATTAAATATTCAGATAAATAAATAAAAATCCCATCCTTCACAATTTTCAATATATATATATATATATATATATATATATATATATATAAGAACAAAATCGAGATTTGAAGGCAATACTTTAATGTTGATAGGAGAGATTTTGTAAGAATTAATAAATTTTCAATGAATCTCTAATCTCCCATAAATAATGACTGCCAATTTTAAGGCAGAGGTTGTTTGGAAAGAGAAGTCTTTCCTTACATGAAGATGAACACCAATTATTTATACAAGGCAGGATATGATTTCTCACGTAGTAGTCATATAGTGTTAGAGATGATTGTTCGTCTAAGTGACAACAAAAAATCAGAAGAGCTCAATAAATTGATAGACATAAGTTGAATTTAAAAGTTTGAGCGATTGAGTTTTAAATCACTACCAACTGTGGTAATTATCTTTTTTTTTTTTTGATATAATATTATTTTACACTATCCATGAATATTGTATATGAATATTGTACACTTTTTACACCGGTGTAAAAGGTCACTTTTTACAAAAAAAAAAAAAAAAAAAAAAAAACTATTTACACCGGTTATATAATAACCGGTGTAAAAGGTACACTTTTTACATCGGTTATATAATAACCGGTGTAAAAAATTTCTCATGTCACTTTAATATTACGATTATGCCACCGCGTTTTTATAAATTACACTGGTTTTTGTTTAACCACTTTAAAAGGGGCGGTTTAAACAAACTATTTACACCGGTTATTGTTTAAACAAACTATTTACACCGGTTATATAATAACCGGTGTAAATATTATACTATTTACACCGGTTATTATATAACCGGTGTAAAAAATTTCTCATGTCACTTTAATATTACGATTATGCCACAGCGTTTTTATAAATTACACCGGTTTTTGTTTAACCGCTTTAAAAAGGGCGGTTTAAATTCGCCATTTTGTAGTAGTGTCAACTATAACAATTTCGCGTATCACCGTGGTCCATGCATATATAAACTTGTTTCACAAGAGTTTTTGCAAAAAAAAAAACAATGTCTCAATTGAGGAAAATTCATCAACTATTTTCCTAACAATGGACAATAGATAGTACTTATTAAAGCTTTTAAAGCAAGAAGATGAAATATTACTATAATTCAAGTTGAAGTTAACACATAAATCAGCAAGTTGTACTTGAAGTTGATCACTCTTTGATTCATTTCCATTCATTAAAAACAAATTATAAATTGAAGATATCAATTCTTGAACTGCATGGAACCAAATGAGACAAAAAATAAAGAGAAAATATATGCAAGTTACTTTGTATTGTTTGGATGTACAAATGATCATGCATGAACAGGAAAGTATTAAACTCCTCTATTCCTCTTCAAAATGGGGGTAAATAATGACCTTCAATATTTCCAACTGGAAGATTAATGATATGATCACCCATTTAATTTAATGATATTAAATAATCTTGATGAATTGTTGAATGATATTAAATAATCTTTGATGAATTCTTGAACGATATCAAATAATCTTGACGAATACAAGATGAAGAAACGAATGAAGATATTTAGGTGTTGGATGAATGTGTGGAATTTTCGGACGATGTAAAAGTGTTTATTATTAGACCTATGATTTATCTAATATTTTGTTCAAATAAAAAAACGTACGCAAATTATTTATTAACGTATATTTTAATGACTCCTGTATTATTATATTTTCAAAATTATAACAATGAATGATTATTAAACAAAAAGTTATAACAAAATTAATTCTCAAATCTAATTCAATTTTATTAGATTATTAAATTTTTAATAATTAACATATAATTGATAAAATGGGATTTGCTCCGCTTTTTAAATAGAACTAAGATGTTGGATGTGATACATTTTTTAAAGATAATATTAAACCCTCATTAATTCGTATACAAACTTTTAAAGCCTCATTAATTAATAATTTCAGCGTAAAAAATAATTCAAAAGAAATCCAACTATAAAAAGTTTTCTCAGATACAATGAATCATAATTATTTCATATATCTGTTTGTCAAAATTTTGCATCTCTAATTATAATACTACCAATGCTTTTATATTTCATTTATGATTCGTTCTTTTGATTCTAATAATTGTTTCGTTCCTATTTGATTTGTTATTCTTTGGTATTATAGACTCAATTTTTAAAAGTAAATCTTCTACCTAATATTGATATGATTAAGTAAAAAAATTTAGCTAGGTAATTTATTTGATTAATTAATATTAAAAATTTTATTTACACTTATTTGTTCTTTCAAAATTAGAAAAGTGTAGTCTCTTCTTTCATTTTAAAGTTAATAACTATTTTGGAAAGCAATATTGGAACGCTTAATATTATCAGTGATACTAGATTAACTGATTTTTCAAAGTTAAATTTTTTTATTTCAGTTAAAATTAAGTTACTGAATATTTTTTTTCATTTTTTTATATAGAAAAGGAAAAATTGTAAGAAGACCTTTTTTGCCACACACGTTGAAAGACAAATTGATAATTGAAACTAAAAAAATGCATCAAATTGATTTTCGATCAAATTCCATTTAGTCTTTTTAACATAAAAATCACACATGCACATCACTAATTATTATATAAATATTTTAAAACCCTATACTTGACAATAGTCTCAAATTAAGCAAATTATGCAAGATTTATCGTTTAAAATTCTATCACAATTTTGCTGGTACTTTCAAACCCTCTTAATCTATTAAGATATACAATGCACGATTATCAAACAAGCTTAATTGGTTCAATTTTGAATCAATTAATTTTCAAATTTAAGATGAGTTATCAAACATGCCCTTAGTGTGAAGGGATCATTTCCTTATTTATAACATGTGAAGGGTAAATGACTATAATAGTATCTTAATTTGAGGATAAATATCATTTTGGTTTTTGATTTTGAAAAAGTTACATTTTGATTTTTCAAGTTGAATTTTGTCACAGATATGGTCTACAAACATCGTTTGTTAGATGACACTATTCATCATTCAAAACGACGTTATTTTATACTACATGACTAACGATGGTACTTGTCAAATGAATAAAAAATTAGTTAAAAACTATTCATGTAGCAAAATCTAATTAAGTTTAGGGACAGAATGTATTTTTCCAAAATCAAGAATCAAAATGATATTCACCTCTACATTAATTGAGAGATTAGTGAGTTCATTTACCCTATAAACTAATATACTACGACAATAACAATAATAATAATAATAGCTAAACCTTTACCTTACCATGTTAATATTAGTCAGTTTATATGAATCATATTTTGTCAACTTGCTCTATCTACTCATAATATAAAATCTAAAGTTATGATCCCACTAGGTGAATCATGCCACACTAGTGTACTAGTTTCCAAGAATTCTAAAAATGTGAATTCTGCTTGCTTATAGGCAGTATGTTGTCTATAAATAACAAATTTCAAATTAGAAGAAAGATGGAGGATTGCCATAATTTTGATGTCTAGTACAAAATTTTGTTGTGCTTGTAATATGGATCTTGTAAACTTAGGTCAAAAATAGAAAAAAAAAATAATTTAGAAATATCTCACTCTTTGTTGGTTGGATTCTTGGGTTTTAGGGAAAAAAACGTAATCTTTCAAAAACCATCTACGTCTACCTTTGACAATTCAATTTTTGATTTCCAACTCAATAGGAAATGTGTAAAGTAATTATATTACAAACAAGATAAATTAAAATTTTAAAAAACTTTCAATTTTTATGTGCTATAACCTTGAAGTTTTGGAATAAAAAAGATGCTTTCTCAAATCTATGTATGCACACTTTTAAATGTTTTTTTCCCAACTCAATCGGCAATAAGTAATTCAACATAGCAAATCAGAAGTCGATTACACTCAGAAGAAGCTGCAATACAAGAAATAAAGAGAGACAAGGATGGACTAGCCAAAAGGAAAGTTTTATTAGGATCAATGTTGTCACCTTCAAGATTGACTTAGACAATTGGACCAAAATGGGATTGATTGCTACAAATTCAAATGCCCATATGATTCTAGCTTGAACTCTTGCTAGGGAGGACAGTTATCTCCAATGGTAGTAGAATTATAGGTAGTAAGATTGGCAATGGAACAGGAACCCCTCCCCAAATTTTAAAAATTACAGTATGTTCCTTAAAAAAATAAAAATTTTCAATTGAATTATTAAGAAAATTATAGTTTTGCCTCCCCCAAATCATGATTTCTAAATCCGCCGCTAGAACAAGCTATCAAGCAAGGGTGAAAATTTATTGAAGTTCAGACGAAGTTCAAAGTAATTGCAAAAAACTTGATCAAAGAAATTTCTCCAACAACTTAAGGCTCTGTTTCGTTATCATTTTTCCCCATTTCTCATCTCTTCTCAAAATGTTGTGTTTGTTTTGCACCAATTCTCAAAACAAAAATTTTCAACTTCTTCAAACACAATGTGAGGGCATTTTGGTCTTTTTTATTTTTTTTAAAAAATTGAATTAAAAAAAATATGTTGTTGACCAGCAGTGGTCAACACCTGACCGCCGCCGGTCGACCACCGCAGGCCGTCCAGTTTTTGACCACATGGCCGGAATATTGCCAGAATCCGGCCAGCCACGGGCCGATGGTCAACATCGTTGACCGGCGGAGGTCTGGCGTTGACCATCGCTCTCCGCTGGTCAACACCAAAGAATAAAAAAAAAAATTTCAAACTTTATTTAATACAATCACTATTTTACACAAAAACCTGTAAAAACAAAATTTATCTATCCAAACACTCAATTCTCAATCTAGGAAACAACAGTTTTTCTGGTCAAATTCTGAGTACAGCGGGTAACCTGAATTGGCTTATTCATTTGCACTTGAATAGAAACCACTTCTATGGAAAGCTTCCATCGTCATTAAAGAATTTGAAAGAGTTGGTAACTCTTGATCTAGGTGAAAATCAATTGAAGGACAACATACCTGAATGGATTGGTGAAGAGTTATCACTGCTACAATTTCTTATACTTCAATCGAATGATTTTTATGGTGATATTCCTGTACATCTCTGCCAATTATCTTCCCTTCAAATCCTGGACATATCCCGCATTGTTTTTCACAACTTGAGTAAGATGGCATCAAGTGATAAGGGTATCTACTATGGTTTTAATGTATACACTGAAACACTTAATTTCAATCAATATAAAAGGAAGAGAACTCGTGTATTCCTCAAACCTTAAGTATGTTAAATCCATAATTTTGACAGGAAATAACATAGTTGGAGGCATCCCTACTGATTTGATGGATCTTGAAAGGCTACAGAGTTTGAATCTGTCAAACAATCATTTAAGTGGAATGATCCCTGAGAAGATTGGCAATTTGAAACATCCTGAGTCTCTTGATTTGTCAATGAATCAAATTTCCTGTTTCATTCCTCCAGGCCTGGCCACTATAAACTCTCTAAACTACCTAAACCTATCATTCAATTAGTTATCTGGGAGAATACCATCAGGGAATCAACTCCAAACATTGACAGATCAATCCATTTATGAAGGAAACAGTGGACTTTCTGGCAAACCACTCCCAAGCTGCCCTGATGAAAATTCATCACAAAAAAATGGATCTACATTTGTTGAGAAAGGTCATGGTGATTTTGAATTCTTGTGGTTTTATGCCGGTATGGGACCTGGTTTTGTCATTGGTTTGTTGGGAGTTTTCTGCCTTCTCCCTTTCAAGAAGTCATGGTTCCATACATTCTTTGGATTTATAGAGAATGTCTATGACAGGATCCAGGTGGTTATTGCAATGAAGAATTCACAGCTGAGAAGGAAATTTCATTGAGTATACAGAACATTAGCAGTAATAACTACTGTACATTTTCTTAGAGGTTACACAATTTGTGTAGATGTATCTTGGTGAGGAATGTTGTCTTTAAACTAATTGAATACTTTGAAGTATTTGTCTTTAATCAAAGTACACCATATGGATCTCCAAATGTACATTTTATATGCACAATCTATCTTACACGCGTCTTTTAACACTAATTTTATAAGGTTTACTAATTATTTGATACGGTTTTAATTAAAACACACATCACGTGTATCCATAAAATGAAATAGCGAATGAAATAAAATGTAATGGAAGATTTAAGCGTTTTATATTGCTATTCAATTAGAAATTTGATTTGAAATCCTGAGCTACAAAAGGAGTTTTCTGTTAAATCTGTACATGTATGAGTACTGTACTAGAGTTTTATGTATGTCTCGAAGGGTTCATTTACAAAGTGTAGGCATTCAGCAAATTAAACGGGAAAACAATTTGGACGAAAAGCAAACAAAACTGGCCATTTTCACTAATTGCACATTGATCTAACTTTTGTAGAATATTTATCTTAGTGTTATAATTAATTTTTCTAACAAAAATACATCAGAATGCTAGTGAATCGTATAGGTAAAATTGAAACTGAAATTTTGAGATGACAGCTTCACACAAAGAGATGAATTGTTCAACAAAGTTTGAGAACTAAAGAATTCGAATTCATGAACTATTATATAGAAGTTTTACAACTTTATGACATTGATAATTAACACATTGATGAATGATCGTTTTGATTAGACACAAACTAGACATGATTTCATTGCTATAATGTCATCATGCATGAAGTGCTTGGCCAATGCGAAACATGTGCAATATTCGTTCCAGAATGGATTATTTCGTCGGGAATAATTGTATAGATCTTGTAAGCGCAAGGATTTCATCCTTTCATGGTTTTAGTCTACCATTTATATATGCGTTTAATGTCTTTGGAGGAGTAGAACTTCATAGCGATGTGTAAATGATAATTTACTGCTGAAAATACTTGTTACTATGATTTTCGGCAAAATTATACTATATTATAAATTTATAATACACAATCCTTTTTACTGTTAATTCAGTTATATAATAAGAGCCTGCATTATCTGAGTGTGATTTGTCATTAATTCATTCTGTGTCACCTTATTTAATTTATTGCCAATGTGCTGGAAATTTATTTTGTTGCCTCACTAGTTGTTTATATGTTTGAAATGGAATCTTCAACTTCTTATAGCCGATGGTTTTTCCAACTTTTATCTTTCTGATTCTTAGACACAAAATTTTTAACTCATTCTTTTGTATATTTTTTACATGCAGGTGACACCTATTCAGTGCAATTAAGAAGTTAGCTATTCGTGATTTTGGAAGAACAGTGCTTTTTCTATTCACTTGCATAGGACTTGAATTTGCAGCTATCTTAGTCGGATAGTTCGGTTTACAGTTATTTAGTATTGTAATAAGATAATGTTACCTGGTTTTTATTGAATACGATATGTTGTTATGAAGTTTGAATTAATGGATTTTTGTTTTAATAATATGAAGTTTGAAGGAAATATTTGATTTCTTGCTAATATGAGTATGATCAGTACCTTATTTTTATGTCTTATTTATCATTATTTTCATTAATTAATTTAAATTATAATTAAATAATAAAGTGCAATAAAAGTATTTTAAAAATAATTTATATCTTGACACTTTAAAATGTTTTTAATAGGATATTTTTCTAGACGGTTTATTATGTAATATTTGTCTATCTTCACATGTCTTCAAAGTTAAAAGTGTCATTATGTGTTGTGTATTAGGACATTTAACAATGTAATATTTGTCTATATTGATACCTTAAAGTAAACTAATAGGTATTTTATTATGACATTTCATTATGTGATATTTTCTATCTTGACAATAAAAAATGTCATAATAGATGATTTATTACTACTTTTCATTGTGTAGTATCTTTATATCTTACAATAAAAAGTGTCCAAATAGTTTATTTTTTAGGACATCTCATTATGTGATATCTTTGTATCTTAACACTTAACAGTGTCCCTATAGTTTATTTATTTTGACATTTGGTTATGTGATATTTTTCTATATTGACAATAAAAATGCTATAATAGACTATTTATTACTACATTTCATTACGTAGTATCTTTCTATCTTGGCAATAAAAGGTGTCCGAATAGGTTATTTGTTAGGACATTTTATAATGTGATATCTTTGTATCTTAACACTTAACAGTGTCCTTATAGTTTATTTATTTCGACATTTCATTATGTGATATTTTTCTATCTTGACAATACAAAATGCCATAATAGATTACTTATTTCTACATTTTATTACGTAGTATCATTCTTTCTTGACAATAAAAGGTGTTCGAATAAGTTATTTTTTAACACATTTCATTACGTGATATCTTTCTATCTTAACACTTGAAAGTGTCCTAATCGATTATTTATTATTACATTTCATTATATGATATCTTCTATCCTTAACACTTAAAAATGTCATATTATTTCATTTATAAAGACATCTCCTTGTGCCTTGAAATACTACCTATCTTGACATTTCACTTCGTATTATTATGCATTTAAAACTTAATTTTTACTTACCACTCTTCACACTTTTTTATATCTTTATATGTAATTATCTCTATCCACACACGGGATTATATCACACCAAAAATTAACGTAGGGATAGATTATGTGTGATAATATATATATATATTATTACTACATTTTTTAAATGTATTAAAATGCAATTTTTGTTGTAGTGTATTTTAATAGTCTTTGTAGTTAATCAAAGAATCGTCTTTCTTTCTTATTTTTGGTCAAAAGCGATATTTTCATTCCATAAGAAATGATGTTACAATTTAGCTAAATAGTTGTATATCAGATTGCACAAATAGTCGATAAACAAGATAGGAAAATAAATTTTTCAAACTTGTGACTATGTGCATTACAAACAAATTGACTAGTGTTAAAATAACTCTAGCAATACAATACATTACAAATAATTTGACAACTAGCCTAGAGACATAAACCAGCCATAAGCCACAAGGTTTTTGGACAGCTAATGACAAGTTCTCATATCTATCATGTTAATATTTCAATTCAACTAAAAACTGGAAAAATTCTTCAATATAGAAGCAAAAGTTAAAATTGAAGTAGAATCTTACATCACAATAGATGAACCAAAATTAACATTCAGTCATAGTAGTTAATCAAAGAATCATCTTTCTAGATAGTAAATTACTTGAATCGTCTCTTAATTTGGAGGTTATGTTACTTTTGATCCCATTTTTTTAAAAAAGTTTTATTTACGAATTTCGTTGTTTTTATTTATTGATAGAATTGAATATATGCACCTCAAATAGTCACGTAGAGTTATATGGTGTAGTCATTCAATTGTCCTATTATATTCTCAAGAGCTTTGGAAAGAACATTCTAAAAGATTTCAATTGAAGCACTAGAACGTTTAGAATCTTTAATATTTAATGAAACTTGGGCGAAAAGGTAAGCAGCCTACGATTTCAAAGATGCAAATATGGATGCCTCCTACGTACTATCCTACATCATACAAGTGAATGTTTGTCTATGCAATTATATCCTTAATTACCAGTAGTTGTGCACAATTCCTTAATGTGGATGAGTTTAAATGGAAATGCATTGAAGGTTTCTTCCCTAATAAGGAAAACCCAAGCATACATACCACCATAATTGTGCTAAGGGTTAAAAACTCTAAAATTAAAAGATGTATAAGTCAAGATAAATAAAACACTTAGCTAGATTTCCTATGAAGTAGTTTGATATATACACGATGAGTTAATAGAGTTTTTAACGAACCATAATTCAACGATGATTGATTTTTAGTTTATATATGAACTGACATCACACGAATTTCGTGTAGATTTGAAAAAATAAGCTCTTTTGATATCACAAGCCAGTGATAGATCTAACATTGTTCCAATTTTGGCGACAATGTTATTTCACATAACCTAGGTAAGTTTTAGTATAGGTTACCATTTCATCATATTGATACCTTCTCATAATTTCTTTAGTAAGTATAGAAGTATTGGAATTTAATCAATTTTACATTTTTTTTATAGTAAATCAAGGCATTCTAATTTTAGTTAGTTATGAAATACTAATTTAGCACTACCGAATCTTGTGTTGCATTCCATGTTTCAATTTATAAATACATGTAAGATATTTATGACAATGATTCTACTACTTGATTCTTACTCGCATTTTAAACCAGTTTAAATGCACCAAAATAAAGAAGCATCATACTCAAGGAGATGTAGCACAAAGTGTTGTTTTATCCCAAGTAATTCTAATTCATTGTTCTATAAAACCTTTTGGTATGGAGTTGCATAATGATGTGAATGCATTTCTAATTGCTCAAACAAAGAAAAACAAACTAAAACTAGAACTTAATGGGGAAGAAATTAAGCTGCAATTCATGTCAATAACAAGTCAAAAACCACAGCTGATTCTTAGAGCATATTGGTTGGATCATTTCACAAGAACATAGGAGTTCAATTTCAATGAAAATGTTGAAGTACATTTCACTGAGTGTCTCACACTATATAAAGCCTGTAAAATATACAGTAAAACACTAAAGTTGAGAAAATCTTTGTATCTAAACATTGTGATATTCACTCTACTGATCTGTAAAAAGTAAAAAAAAAAAAAAAAAATTGTACTCTAAGAGCTTAATTGGTCGATGGAATTAATATATACATTTACCCGGGCACATCAAGATTACAAAAAATTCCAGGGGTACATAAACCCAATGAACTTGGAGTTGCACTATTTATTCTGGAGGTTCGAAATGCATTCGCTTTCCTTTACTTTCTCGACTTTTTCCTTTCTCTTTCTGTTTCTGTTTCTGTTCCAGTTCCACGTTGTCAAGAAAGAATTGTCAACTTCTAGAAAAGAAGTCAATGCAGTGCAGTCAATGGGGGTTTGTCCATGTTGAAATTGCCATTGCCGTTTTACACTGCAGTGAAGCTCTGACCCTTTTACCCAAACAGTTTCACCAGGATCTATTGTGCCACAAACCAACTTGCCATGGTCTTTTGCACTGAAGGGTACAAATTTAGTGACTGTAAAATTCTTCATAATACAATATGTATCCCTTAATGCAGTTTGAATATCTCTTGTAATTCATCTATGGTCATAGAAAGGGGGAAACTAATACTATTTCATCAGGGTCCGAACGTATATTCAACTCCTTCTCCATACCGGAATAGTACTTCCATCTTATTGCCATGAAATTGATTCGGATTTCGTTCCTCCTCATGAATTCCATTCTTTCACGAAATTCTTGCTGTAATAAAATCTCTTACTTCATCTGACGAATCTTTGTAAAGTGCCAGAAAAAGGCCACACATGGTCAAGAATATCAGCATAAAACACATTCGTTAACGCCAAATCAATTATGTCATAATTTTTTACCAAAATCTTCAACTGCAACTTCTTCATCTCTTTTGGATATTGTTGGACTTTTTGAAGAGAAGATGCCATAGACTTGTCCTGCAACTGCATCTCTTCAGGCAATTTGTTGCATCAGAAGAATTTATAGCAGAGGCTGCTGCAACTCTTTCTGATGATTCTGCACCCTCAATCAACAACTTCTTCCTCAATCTTAAACTCGATGCCATTAGGTAGATGCATCTTCAAACGACGAATAACACAATTCCCAATTGCAATATTTGCAAAGGGGGTTATAGATTCAAGCACAGAAACAATCAAACTTGTGCTTCCAACACCAATCACATTTTTCTATCTCGTCGTGCAATTTCTGAATGCCAATCCAAGCTTTTCCACCATCACTCCCCTGACTTTTATTCAACACGATCATCATCTGATTTAACACCAATGTAATATCATCTGCTGAATACTTAGTCTTATTCTCTGCTAGTAAAGTGGCAAATGCATCAGCATTGATGGGCTTTCCAATTCCCAGCATAAACCCTCAACAAATCACTCAGAGTTTTCAATTCCACATCTGTTTACACTTATTAACAATCTTCCTGATTTCGGTTCCATAGATTTTTTTCTTGGAATCTTTAACAATTTTATCAAGGTCAAATGGCTTCAGATGCTCAATTGCTGCCTTATACTTTCCTCTGTAACCCAAAAGTTCCAAGGCTAAACTCATAACCCCATCTATCATACCGAGACTGACCATTTACAACACCGTGAAGCAACTTCAGATTGTGTCATCCTGCACCGAAATTTTTCTGCACTATATAGTATCTCAGATCATAATTCACTTAATTCAACAAGAAACATATATACATTTGCAAAAAAAAAGGAAAAAAAATCTCGAAATCACCTAGTGCATAGGTATGAACAAAGACGATCCCAGAAGTTTATTACTTGAGCATTACCGCAGCGAAATGAGATGCCCATATCCATTTGCAATGAACCAAACCATATAAACTTTGACTTGTAAGCGCAAGGATTCAACCTTCCATGGTTCATTCCAGCGATCGATGCAGAAATTATGAAATGATACTTTCTCTGAGACACAAAATGATGACCCCATCCTACAACAACATAATTAATAGCCCATTTCAAATTTCACCAACAAGAATCAAGAAAAATTGAAAAAGAAATTGAAACTTGAAGTATCATCAAACAAGAAGATAAAAAAAACCCATCAATTCATCATGATAAAGGATTTAAATTTTTGCAAGAACCCCTGATCAATTTCAGAAGATAAAGCGTGACATACCAATTAATTTGCAGTAATCGCAGAACGGGTTAACAGAATAGATATCAACGGTTTCTTCAATTGTGTATAGAGGAAAAGAGAGTCGATTTTTTCCACCGGTTACCAAGAGTAGTAGACCATACGGACATACCAGAAACTGCACAATCCTTGAACCTTATCAGCGAATTCTGGAAGAAATGATCGAACATTTTTCTCTAAACGGGCGATATTCAAGACCTCTAATTGATCCCTGATAAGGAAAGTCTTCAAATTGATACGTGTTGTTTTGTTTTTCTTTTTCATTTAGAATTTCTTGAAGAGTCTTGGGAGCCATTGAAGAAGAAGTAACGAAGCTTTGCTTAAAATCTTGAAACTAAAGAAAACAGAGAGCTTTCAACGTTGGTTTTATAAGTCTGCAGAGGTCGGTTTCTTGATTTTATTTTTTTATATTTTTATATTTTTTTCCCTCTTCTTTTGCGCCTTTTGGATGAAACGTTCAATTAACGGCGTTAGACGTTACTCAACTTCCGTCTATTGCCTTGTAGTGGCGGGAAAATGAGGACATTTTTTCTAATTTCTAAATAGAAAATCTTTTCATAATTTTTAGGAAAAAGTTGTTAAAAAAAACCTGCTCTATTTTTTTTTCTGAAAAACTTTTTTCATCAAACACATTTAAAATTATGTAATTTCATCACTCTAATTTAAAAATAAAAAGTGTTGATCAAATGGTTTGCGTTTTCACCTCAGTAACCAATAAGTCCAAATTCCAAAACGTACTAAATTAGTCATTCTTTAATAAATCAAATGGTTTCAAATAGTATGTATCTGCACATGTCACATGTCGGTGTACTTTTTTTAACTAAAAAAATATACGCGTGCAATAGCCGAACAAACTACATATATATGTTTTCTTATAAAAAATCATAAAAATTGAATAGAAAGATAAATTTAGTATAATTTTTTAATGTTAGTGGCAAAATTGTATCATTTAAAATGTGAATAATAAAATCAAATTCAACAAATTTGAATGTTGATTTTTGTTGTTTTTCTTGATATTTAATAAAAATATAAGAGATTTTAGCATTTTTCAAAATTTTAAAAGGAAAACTTTTTCTATGTTAATAAAACCTTAATCTATAAATATATGCTCTTAGGGAAATAAAAAAAAACAACTAGAAATTAAATTTAGAATATAAATCTAATAAATCAATTACACAAAATTCAACAAGAAACTAACACACCTCAATCAAGTCAAGCTTCTAATTTTGATTTTGCAAACTTCTAAAGTTAATATGATTAGTCATATTTGATTTTTATTCTTCAACATATATAGGATGCCGAAGTATAAATCGTATAGCTGAAAAGATTTTCTTTTAAGTACATAAACTTTCTTTTTGCTATTCTAACAATGGTTAAATAAACTTCTAATTGCAGTGTATTTAATTAACTTACCATGATAATAATTTGAATCAATAATCAAACCCTATGAAGAATTTCAATACATCAAAGAGCTACTATTATGTAATATAAATCACTTAGTAAACAAAACATTTTTCTTAAAGAAAGATGATGATGCAAAATCTTAGGATTTGGAGAAAAAATGTTGTTAAAAACATATTATATCCCAATTAACCTACGTAAGTTTTAGTATAAGTTGCCATTTTTTGTCATATTGAAACCTTCTAAATTCATTATTATTAAGTATGTATGCATTGGAATTTCAGCAAATGAACTAGTACATTTTCCCTTTTTGTCATATCAAATCAAGACATTCTAATTTAATAAGTTTATTTATGAAGTACCTATAGCTGGGTTGGGATCTTCTGTCCAGGATTATCTATGTCTTATCATGTCCAAAATTAAACTACGTAGTAGGGTTCAATCATTCCTTAGTTAGGGTTTAAAGATTGTAACGTGATTTTAGTTATATTTATGCTTTTAAACCCTAAGTTTAATTAAATTATGTCGTTTCGAACATTGGACAAAATATGATAGAGATAATATTCGACAGAGGATCTGATCTCCCTATAGTTTAAATTGAAAATCAACCAAATATGCAAAGTCCAATCCACTTTACTTTGGATTTTCTTCAAAATAGTTTCTTAAACTCATTATTGAAGTAATAATGATAATAATAATTTGTCGAACAACCTTTCTTTCTTTCTACTCATATGATTAATTCTCCAAAAAAAAATTCTTGTTTCTTAATCCTTTCATAATTTTGATTTTTTTAAAGTAAGATCAATAATCCAACATTCTTTCTTCAAATCATAATTTAAATCTTTTAATTTTGTTACCCAAATGATGTTAGAACCGAGGATCATCAATCACTAGTAATGTATGCTTCAATCGGCATGCAAAACAGCAAAAATACAGAAAAAAAAATTTATTGGTTATATATGCATGCTTTTTTTTTCTCTTAAGTTACTTTAAATTCTCACAAATTATTTCTTATTTGATTGAATGAGCGATTTTGAAAATCTAGAAAAAAAAAAAACAAATCTATCGAAGTCCTATATAATAAAAAAAGAAGTAAAAGAAAGAAATAACCAAAGTTAATTAGATTCACAATGCCAAGTGGGCTTCACAATGTAAAGAAAAAAAATAAAATTTTATTGCATAATCCAAACATGCTAAATACCCAAAAAAAAAAAAAATTAAAAAGACACTTGCATAGATATATTTATATATTTTCCAAACAAAACATTTAAAAAAAACCTCAAAAAAATATGAAATTGTATACTATTAGCTGGTGAATGGTGTGGGACGTATCCGTTGGAAACTTAGGGATATTTTGGATAGGGTGCGACAGTTTTCGAGTGTGGTGTCCATTTGTCATATTTACAGAGAGGCGAATCAATCGGCGGATGGGCTGGCAAAGGAAGGGTGTCTTAATCAGCAGGATTTGGTTCTCCATACCTTTGGGGAATTACCTTGGCAGGTTCGGGTGTGTTTTAATATGGACCGGTTGGGTGTACCAAATTTGAGAGCCCGAAGTCATAACGTTTAGTTTTATCTTGTTTTCTTATTTACATCGTGTATTCCCTTAAGGGGCAATTTCTGTTCTATTAATAATATTGGGAGTGGCGCCCAGTTTTTAATTGCCAAAAAAAAAAAAAAAAAGCTTATTGCATAATAATACTTATTTATAACTCAATACTCCTAAAATTCATCCCAATTCTGAGGATACTTTTCCAGACCCTTAGCTATAGTATCAGCAGTTTTCTACATTGCATATTTTCTTTCAGTGTCATTCTTCAAAGCCTCCCCAAGTTGCTTAGATGAATTCGCCATAGCTTTTTTCTTCTCTTCGCTCATCCCTTTCTTCTTCTCTGCATCCATATTCTTAATAAAAAAGAAAACTAAATTTGTAAAGAAATTAAAGTAGCAAGAACTAAGAAAACAATGTAATATGTTGAAGGGGTCATTGATCTTCCAAGAAAAAATAGTTACTCAAGAAATACAATATTCTAAATTCATGACAAAGCACACGTTAAAATATGGTTCCTAATCAAAATTTTCCTTTTAATGCAAAAACTAATGATAGTGAAAAAGAAATATACTAATTCTCTTCAAACCATATATTATTAAAATAATTTAAATTGATTATGCACATTATATATAATTGAAATCTTTCCATTGAGATTTATCCAATCAATGATATGGAATCGCATAATCTATGTGCCACTAATTTTTTCAATTTTCGTTGACTTCAGATTAGACCATATTTCATTTTTACTAAAGAAGAAAACTGGATTGATCGACCAAAGAAATTGTTTAGGAAACAAAAAATTCATATTTTAATTTAGTTTAGTTTTATCCTGCCATGTAAATTAATAATCAAGTAAGTTTATTTATTTTTTATTTTTTCGCTGTATCTAATTTTACATAAAATCATAGTGATTCGCAAGTGAGATTTATATATCCTTTTAAGTTTTAAGTTTTTTCAATGTTCATCCACTTCAATATGCATGAATATATGTTTTGTATTGATAGTTGAGTTTGAAAATATATTTCATAATCCAAATAAGAATCTAGTTATATAGGATCCTATTAAAATGTTTATATGTATACAATTTTTCAAATCTCATACTTAATCAAACTAATTAAGTATGTAGTTGGATAAATTATTTTAATCGTCTTTGTAGTTAATAAAAAAAATCGTCTTTCTTGGTAGTAAATTACTTCAATTGCTCTCAATTTGGAATTCATTTTGCATTTGTTTCTATTCTTTTAAAAAAGTTTTATTTATGAATTTCTTCATTTCGATTTTATTCCAATTAATAGAATTGAACATATGAACGTCAAATAGCTAAGGATTAAAAACTTAAAATTAAAAGATGTAAAAGTTAAGATAAATGAAACACTTAGATCGATCATCACTCATGTGAAACATGTCCGATATATCAATAGTGAGTTAATCCATGATGTTCATTCTATATAAACCACGTCTTCATATATAAATCGATTTCACGTAAATTTTTAGGTAGATAATGAAAAAATAAACTCTTTTGATGTCATAAACCAGTTACTCTTTTGATCCACATTGTTCCAATTGATGTGACAATGCTATTTCATATAACCTAGGTGAGTTTTAGTATAGGTTACCATTTTTATCATATTGATACCTTATGATAATTTCATTAGTAAAGTATAGATGTATTGGAATTTGATCAATTTTGCTCATAGTAAAATCAAGACATTCTAATTTTAGTTATTTATGAAGTACTAATTTTAGGTTTACCAATTTTGTTTTTTTTTTCTTCAGTTACTTAAATTCTCCAAAATTATTTCTTATCAACCATTCCTTCCAAACTGGTTTTCGCTGATTGACTGATTGCTTTAAATAAAAAAAATTTAGAAAAAAAAAAAAAATTATCCTTCCAATTTTGAAGGGTTACATAGAACCTTTGTACAAAACAGAGGATCCAATGGTACCTAATCAATGGGGTTCAAAAACTAAAAGTGAATTTTTTATACCTTTGAAATTAGTTAGTTGTAATACTTTTTTTCATTTATATATATAAAAAAAAAACCTAAACTTCTTTTTTTCTTCAAATCACTTTGCTTATTTGATCGTAAGTGAAATTTTTATTATATGCCTTTCAAATAATTAATTGTAATATATACCCTTTAATTTATTAAAAAACACTTGCAACCAAATTAAATAGGTGTCAGTTTTTATGGTATGGGTTAACCTAAATAATGTGATTAAACAATAATAATTAAATAGATTAGAAGAGAAAAAACAATTTCAGGTTTTGGAATACGTTCAGCATTATTTTTGCAGATGATAATTGAAATCATTCTTTAGAGGTTTATGTATAATTACTTTTGTGCTTACGTATATAAGTTTATTAAATTGTTCAAATTAAATAATGTCACTTTTAGAAGGGGTGCTACCTAAACAATAAAAATGTACGAAAAATTAACGTTTTTTTATAAACCGAACTATTTACATATAAATTTTACTCGGGATGTATAACCTAGCCATGGCCACAGTTCCGGAACCGCAATTCCTGTTTTGATTTTGGTTTTTGATTTTGTTCAATTTTGGTTTTATTTTAATTTTTAGTTTCAAATTTGATTTTAATTCTACTTTTAAATTTAATTCTATTGAAATAATTATTAAACTATTAATTCAAATTCAAATAATACAACATAATAATATAATTAGAAAAATAATAGTTAGAATTAAACTTAATATATTGAGATTTTAGAAGAATAGAAATAGGAAGAATTAGATAAGTGAGATTGAAGGATATAAAAATAATAACATATTGAAAGAATAATTGAACATTTGAATTATTAATTAAAATTTATCTAGTATAATACAATAATATATTAAGTATAGTAGTTAAAATTGAACTAATATATAATTTTTTTTAGAATAATAAAATTATGAAGATTAGATAAGTGAGAAAGTAAGATATAAAAGAATAAAAATATATATAGAGAATGATCAAACTATTAATTGAAATTCAAATAGTATATTAAGCAAATAGAATAATAGAATTAGGATATATAACTTAGAAAATTAAGTTGATACATAATATAATTGGATTAATAGTTGAAATTAAGCTAATATATGGAGGTTTTAGAAAAAATAGAATTATGAAGGATGTAGATAAGTAAGAAGAAAAAATATATAAATAATAGAGTATTGAAAGAATGATTGAACTATTGATTGGAATTTAAATAGCATATTAGTGTAATATAATAATATAATTAGAATAATTAATTAAAAAAGTTGATACCCTAAGGCTAAACCCCAAACTATAAACTATAAACTATAAATACTAAAACCTAGAATATAAAGATTAGAAAACTAAGAAATAATATTAGAAAAAAAATTATGTGATGAAAATGAAGATGTATAGTGATAAGGCGAAATATGTTCACCTTATATATGCTATTTTCACTTATACTTTGCGCCGTCTTTGTGCTATTTAATGTGTTTTTAGTGTGTTTTGTAGGTTATTGAGCATGAAGGCCAAAATGAGAGGAAAAGATTGAGAAAGATCAAGAAAGATGTGATTTAGGCCAAAAAGGTGCATTTCATCACAAGGAAGCTGGTTTCGTGTTTCACAAGATATTCAAGGTGTTAATTCCAATTTTGATGATCAATCCTATGATTTGAGACCTTGGATAGAGTGGCGAATAAGTGCCAAGTTGATGCCATGGAGGCTCGAGACTCCAAGAAAGGTTAACATCGCAAAACACGTCAAAGGCGATTAAGAACAAATGCTGAGAAAATCTGCCAGTCTTTAGTATTTTGATAATATCTCTCTCAATTTACGTCCGAATGGGGTGATGCAAGTGCCATTGGAAAGCTAAGAGATAGAGCTACAACTTTCATGTTTTGGATTTTTTCAAATTCGGCCGGGATCATACAGAAAAATGGCTATTTCCGTACGTCGCGAGGTGGGAGAATATCCACGTCGCGACGTGGATAACTGTTTTCGTGTTTTTCTTAATACCTAATGAATGTCGCGACGTTGGGATCTGAACGTCGCGACGTTCGTAACCAGAACAGCGCGATTAATTTCCAAAATTCAGTTTTTGACGTTTTTAATATGTCTTTTTGTTATGGGTTGTTTCCTAACTTGTTACTTACATATTAGGGCCCAAAAACGTGCCATCTTATCAATGTTTGATAGGGTTTCAAGTTGTTTCCTATATATAGGGCTAGGGTTTACAGATTTTGGGGGTGACATTATTGGGAGATTTCAAGCAAGGATTATTCTTTGTAATAGCTAGGGTTTTCTACCTCTTCTATTACTTGGAGGAACATCATCTCTTATTGAATTCATGCTTGTACAAGTTGAGATTACATCCAAGGATTTACAATTCAAGGTGTTCTCTTTCCTTTTACTTATGTGATAAGTCTTGGTTGTACCGACTTATTTGCTTCACTTACTTAATCGTTTGTGTAGACTTTTAATGAAAATAGTGCTTCATGAATGACTTATGTGTGGGAATGATCATAACTTGATAAATTGTGGAAAATGTCAAGTGTTGTTTAAATGTGGTGCAGATTGATATGATTGTTGTATGTATTGGAAGCAAGCACACACACTTACACCTTACACATGGGGTGCATTGATTTCTCATTCGGCAGAATGGAAAATGAACTTCAAATAAGTTTATCTCTCTCTATACTTGCCCAAATGATGAGACCTAGGATGTTTTGGAAAGCTATTTGAGTTTAATGCATTTCATATGTTTTAACCTTCTCCCAATTCAGTAGGCATATAGGAGAAACGGGGGTATCTTTGCAATTGCTCCTTCAGATTTTCATATTTGATTTCCTATTGCCACAGTTTGGTAGATTATCCATATCTTGAGCTATAGACCTCCAACGTTGATGATTCCTGAACCTATGAAACGCTAAGAGAGAGCTTTACAATTCTTATGTTTATCACAAAACCCAATTCTCAACCGAAAACCTTCAAAACCCCACAACAATCACTCATGGCGGGCTGGAGACCCTCAAGCTCGCCGTACTTCACACACGTTCACTACATTCACACAACACAAACATTACACACATCAAACACAAGGGGCGACCGCCCCTACACACACTCCACACCATCATTTGCACACACATTAGCACACTCAACACATTCATTCATTCATTCATTCATTCATCACATTAATTCAACACACTCACAAGCACACACCTCACAAGCATACACCTCACAAGCACTCACCTCACATCATGCATTTCATTCATCACATTTCAGCACATCCACTCATTCACTCACCACATTAATTCACACATGCACTACACTTGCACTCACAGCCCACACACACACATTTGCACAATCACATTTCATATTCACTCCTTTATTCATACACACATCCATAACATTTCAGCATACATTTATCACTCACACATTTGCACATGCATATTCATATTTATCCATTCACTCAATTACATTCACATCCCACTTACACCACACACATTCACATTCACACCAAATCATTCACATGCATATCACAAAATCAGCAAGGGCGACCGCCCCTATACACACTCATTTACACACACAAACATTGGGCGGTCGCCCCTACACACACTAAATCACACACAATGCACTAAAATTCACACCATCATTTGCACACACAAGGTAGGGGCGACCGCCCCTACACACACCAGCACACACTCATCACACCACCTTACATTCACTACACTTCCACTACATTTGCACTCAACTCATGCACTACACACTCGGCCTTACCTCACTTCACTTGCACACACTTCATTACACAAACCTAGGGGGAGCCGACCTACACACCACTAGCACACATCTCATTTTCACACACTACAAGGTAGGGGCCCACCGCCCCTACAACACCTCACCACACTCACTACACACACATTCACTTAAACCATGGCTGCACAGGCACAATCTCACCTATCCTTTATTCTTACATTCCACTATATTCTCATTTCATGTTCGTCATTCGCGACACTAACACTTCACCTCACAAATGTATCTTTGCACCGTTTGCAAGTGCCACTTGCATAAACACATCCACACATAAACTCAACTCACACACTCACAAAAACACTAGGGGCAACCGCCCCTACACACACTCACACACCTTCACTACACACACAAGGTAGGGGCGACCGCCCCTACACACACTCACACACCTAAATTCACACACACATATCACAAACACTTAGCACATCACTCACACCCAACACACTACATTTCCAGTCACATGCACACAAAATACACTTGCACACATTCACTCTTCACTCCTCACTTCACAATGCACAAACAACTCAATTCACTACATTTGCACTCTTGCACGCCATGCATTCATACAGTCACATTTGCATATGCACAACCCAATAGTTAACACACACTCATGCACAAATGCATTAACATGTCATGCATTTCTTCGCACGCACAAGGCATAGACACGGCTAGTTCATATGATCATAAGGTGTTTGTAGTTGTGCATTGCCAAATCTTAGAGCTTAATGGGTAAATCACGTGCCTCACTTATTGTCTGAATTCCATTTTTCAGGGACACGTGGAGGAATCACGGAGGGAGAAAAAGAGCTGAGCGGTTAAGATCAAGCTACAGGAGAAGAGAAAGGTATAAAAGGAACATAAAGCTGCCCTAAGAGGGCATCTTGGATCCGGGGGAATTTTATCGGGGAATTTTGGAGGCGATTTTGGAAAGCGAAGAGAGAGAAGAAAACACAATTACAGAGAGAAGAGAGAACACCATAGATCAAAACCCTAATCTACTCTTTGTAATTTGTGGATTCATACCGATCAACATGATCGGCTAAATTTCTAGTATTGTCTCGAGGATTTCTTAGATGTGGGTCTTTCTTTGCTTGAGACATTTGTAATGAGTTTATCTGTGCTTATATTCAATTTCTGTTTCTTACATGTTTGAATCAATAGCTTTTACAAATTCACTTAAGATCCATACATGGTCTGCGGTACCCACTGAGATCCGGTATGGATCTACCGAAGACAATTGAGTAGAACATGAATTAAATTGGAAATTGAACTTGTGTGAGTCTCAGGATCGGTTTAATGTGTGTGATTTCATTTGTGCAATACCCATTGGCAATTGGGATTAATTCTTGTGGAAAGTCTTGAGATATTTTATGTGAAGTAATTTGAATGCTAGAATCAAACAACTGCTCTATCAAGGGAGGGGTTTGAGGATAGAACTAAGACTATTTCATAGAAATAGAGATCTGGGAATCTAACTTAGTGCTGAGGACTTGCCCTACCAAGGAAAGTTCAAGGAGTTTTGTGAGATAGGACCGTGAGAACCACCCGGTAGATCGCTTCTAGATAACTAGCAGCTTAATCTCCTCACATGAACATACACAAGTCGATGATGGCTAGTATAGATCCATATTGAATGAAATTCCCTCAAGGCAATGCGTTTTGTTTCTGTTGATTACATCTGAATTTAGTTGTTGTACTTTCATTTCCCGTGTGTTGTTTTGCATTCTGTCATTTCATTTCCTACTGTTTACTATCACAACTCGAGTCTCTGTCACAAACCTCTCCCTGAGGATACGATTCCGCTCACTGCTTTTACAGAGTTATTGAGTCAGGGTAAGATTGACGAGCCCGCGACAGCTCGTGTCAATCCTATGATTTCAGACCTGGATAGAGTGACGAATAAGTGCCAAGTTGATCCCATGGAGGCTCGAGACTCCAAGAAGGGTTAACATCGCGAAACACGTCAAAGGCGATGAAGAACAAATGCTGAGAAAATCTGCCAGTCTTTAGTATTTTGATCATATCTCTCTCAATTTATGTCCAAATGGGATGATTCAAGTGCCATTGGAAAGCTAAGCGATAGAGCTACAACTTTCATGTTTTAGGTTTTTCCAAATTCGACCGTGATCATACAGAACAATGGCTATTTCCGTACGTCGCGACATGGGAGAATATCCACGTCGCGACGTGAATAACTGTTTTCGTGTTTTTCTTAATACCTAATGAACGTAGCGACGTTCGTAACCGGAACAGTGCGATGAATTTCCAAAATTCAGTTTTTGACGTTTTTAATATGTCTTTTTGTTATGGGTTGTTTCCTAACTTGTTCCTTACATGTTAGGGCCCAAAAACGTGCCATCTTATCAATGTTTGATAGGATTTCAAGTTGTTTCCTATATATAGGGCTAGGGTTTACAGATTTTGGGGGTGACATTATTGGGAGATTTCAAGCAAGGATTATTCTTTGTAATAGCTAGCGTTTTCTACCTCTTCTATTACTTGGAGGAACATCATCTCTTATTGAATTCATGCTTGTACAAGTTGAGATTACATCCAAGGATTTACCATTCAAGGTGTTCTCTTTCCTTTTACTTATGTTTTCAATATTGTGCTTATTTGATAATATTAAGATGATCGATTTAGCCATGCTAGGCTAAATCTATTGTGCTCTCGAGATTATGAATAATGGTTTGTGTGCTTAATTCATGTACTAAGTCCTATCTTATGATTATTGAGAATGAATTTTACTGTGTTCTTCATAATTATGCATGATATGTCATGAGTATTATGTATGATGAATATTTGCTTAAAGAACAGTAAATTGCTTAGAGACAACTTGTTTTAATCTTACCTACGACCATATAGGCGGGTTAGAGTAAGTTGTTTGGAATCTATTGTGGGTTGGTTGTGAATTTGTTAGATTAATTTACTTTAATTCTTTCCTACGACCATATAGAAGGAATAGGGTGGTTAGTTTGGCATTAGCGTGACTGGTTCCGGCGTTGCCTCGATCATAAAGAAGCGGTTGAACTTGAGGGTTTGGTTGAGTGGGTAGTTGCAATAGATTCCGAGTTAATTAATGAAGTGAACTGTGCCTACGACCATGTAGGAGTGTTCAATGAATTGGTTAATATCTAAGTAGGTAAGTGCATCAATCACTCCTTACCTACGACCATATATGTGGGTGTGAGTATGTGTATTTATCCTTGATTTGCATGATCATAGATAGGATGTATGTGTATGCTTTTATGTAACCCTATAATATAATCTCGGGAGTGCACTTGCTTAAATCACTGTTTTCATTGAAACACCACTTTATCTGTTATTATTTTCATTATTGTTAGTTATTAATTTCAAAACACAAAAAGATTTTCCATAGAACTTCAATACAGTCCTTTCCCCAGAGAACGAACTTGCTATACTATCACCTTTACGGGGTTGTTTAGCTTATTTTTGAGTAGGAGTAAATTGCAATCACGATCACATTTTTATAACATATTTGCTCCCATCAAATTTTTGCGCCGCTGCCGAGGAAAACAGTCGTGTTGAAATTTTAGCCTTTTTGTGAATACTAGTTGTAAATAATTTATTCATTTTTGGGCGAATTCCCTTTTACCCCCCTGTGGTTAGGCATAATCACCCTATCGCTACCTCGTGGTTTTAAAATACCTACATAACCCTCTCGTGTTTTGGACTAATGTGGAAAAGCGACGGAATCCGTCTAAACTGACGGATGTGTGCTACACGCGCATATTCTTGCGCGTGGAAAAATAAAGCGCGATTAAAATATATTTTTTGTTACAAAATTACCCTTATCTACGTTTTCTCTTCTTTTTTATTTCTTTTTTTATTTTCTTTCTCTTTCCCTTCGTCTTCTCTGCTCCCTCTGCCTCATCCCCTTCCTCCTCTTTCTTCTCTAGCAGGAACTGTTCTTCTTCCTTTTCTTCTTTCTTTTCTTGCTTTTCTCTTTCCTTTCTTCTTCGACACAAGAGCCATTCCTCCACCACCGCTGCTATTCCCATACTACCGCATCCATGAGCAAGAAAAGCAGTACTTTTCCCCCATCTAAATCTTTTGACGAATCGGGAGGAAAACAGCCGCATCAATTGCTGACAGATCTAGCCCATCTGAATCTTTTGACGAATATGACGACCTGTCATCGTCAGGTTCAAATCGAAACAATATTAACAAAGCCGGACGCTCATCGCTGGGTAACTCTTCTAAGGGTGAGCGAAAGACCAAAACAAAACCCAAACAGAAGACAGCCCAACTCTCTACCACAGGAAATGGATTTATGAACAAATTTATGGAAACATCACCCCTGGTCCACTCATCTTCAGCTGGTGGTTCTGGTGAATTGTTGAATAATAGTGGAAATAGAAAAAGAGAGGTTGGGTTGATTTCTCCTGGGAATACTCTAGATTCGGGGAAGGAGACAAAGGAATCTCTTGATTTCTCTAAAATGCCACTGAATGATACTGATCTCCCCATAGAAGATATAGGTGTAGGAGTTGACATTGGTGTACATCAGGATTTGAATTCTTGGTTCAACTTTGAGGATGACAATTTACAAGACCATGATGCTGAAGGCCTTGACATACCTATGGATGACCTTACAGAGTTGATGTTCTGATTATGGCAGAGTATCATTGTACATTCTTGTGGACTAAATAACTGCTTAGATGAAGATTCTCTCTTTCCGTTTGGGGAAAACTGGTAGCTTAAGATATGTCATGGCCAATAGGCACTTGTAATTATGGCCATTCTTTTTGTATACTCATGATAGGGAAATCACTAGGAATCCCCATTGTTTTATTATCTATCCAAGACTGATGAAGTCATTCCTGAGTCCAATCTGATCCTGCGGCCCGGCATGGAAAGTCTATTGTCGGATCTGAAGATGGGTTTGCTGCATTTATGTCGCATTTGGTCTTTTCATCAGCAAAATTGTGGTGGAAGACCTTGCGTACAGTGCAAGAGAACGGACGATTTGGGATTCTGTAAAAGCAATTCGAGCAGATTCTAAAGTTGTTGCATCGCATGGAGGATGATTTTTTTCTGGGTTTTTGGTCAAAATTCAGCTTTGGTCGGTTAAAGAGATGACTCAAAAAGACAGATGATGCCAGAAACTGGAAATTGGAAATGAAAAGCGGGAGAAATGGTGGTGGTCATTTTTAGATTTTTTTTTCTTTCGTTTTTAAAAGTCAAGACAAGGTCGACAAAATTAAACTTTACCTTGTTCTTCTTCAGTCGATTGGTTATTTATTGATTTTGGTAGCTAGCTTGAGAATATGTATAGATTAGTTAATGGTGGATGTTGTGGGTTTTGTGATTTAGATGAGTGGAAGAATGGTGGATGTAGTGTGTTTGTAGGTGATTGAAGTGGGTTAATGATGATTGTAGTGGGTGGAGAAGTGATGGTCGTGGTGAGTTTGTGATTGAAGTCAGAGAAATTATAGTGGATATGGTGGGAGGAGAGAGAAGATGGTGGTGGTCCTGGTGGAAGGAGAGAGAAGGCGGTGGTGGTCATGGTGGGAGGAGAGAGAAGGTGTTTGTGGAGATAAAGATGAAAGAGAAATATAAGATTAGGAAAAAAAAACTTGATTGTAAAAAAGTAAGAAAATGGAGGAAAGAGAAAAAGAAGAAGATAAAGTAAGTGGGAAGAAAAATAATTAAATAATATAATTTTTTTTACTTTTATGTAAGGGTTATATAGTAATTTTATACATTTCTGTCAGTTTGGACGGTTTCCGTCGGCTTTCCACTCAAACCCAAAGCACAAGGGGGTTAAGTGGGTATTTTAAAACCACGAGGTAGCGATAGTGTGATTATGCCTAACCACAGGGGGGTAAAAGGGAATTCGCCCTTCATTTTTTTTTGTGTTTATTTTTATTTATTTATTTATTTTTAGTTTTAATTTCTACCCAAATATGTCTGGGAGGTTTGGAGATTCCTTTGAAATTAATTTTGACCCACCATATAATATGGATGATAAACAACCAAACTCTAGAGTATTTGGAGATTTTCACCATTTAGGATATGGGAAGACAAATGAATGGGGACAAATTGAACCTTCGTGTTATTTATCTTTACCTTGTTTTGAAGATCCATTGAGAAATTTGAACTTTTGTGATAATGAACAAGCTACTTTGAGAATGAATATTGTTTCTTGTAGGTTGTGCCAAGGGGATCATTCCACTCATCAATGCCCCTCTCAATTTGTGAATGCATGCAATTATCAAGGAGGGTTTGAATATTATCCGAGCTATAATGGGGAGTGGTCAATTCAAGATCAAAGCAACAACATGCATCTCAAGGAGAAAATTGAAATGCCACAAGAGGATATGCTCAATAAACTTATGGAGAGACTAGATAAATATTGGGAGTTGCTAGATCAAAGACTTGTCCAATTGGAGACAGTCATAAAGATGCAAGATGACATGTTGAGAGAGAATGGTGCCACAATGAAAATCTTGGAGGTACAAATAGAACAATTCAGGGAAAGTCTACACCATGAATCTCAAAAGTGTTCATCTAATGCAACATTGAGCAATAGTGAGGTACAACTTGTCCAATCACCTTATATCTCATCCTCTATCTCACAACATGATTCATTAAATTATAGTGTCCCAAGTTCTATGGATTGTGATTTTGAGTTTAATGATTCTCATAATGAATGTATTTCAAAGTGTCCTAGGGAGTGGGAAGCTTTGCATGTTGTAGATAATTTTGAGGAATGCACCAATGATGGACCAATATTAAATGAATCCAATATTGTTTGTTTTGATTATGAAGAGACCTCCCACCTTGACCCCTATGTTGGTTTATGTGAGGAACACATGTCTATTTGTAATAAAATAGCCGACATAGTGAATTCTTGTGTTATTAAAATGATGCACACTGAGACATTCCTATTAGATGATAATATTGTTCAATGTGTTGATGTTGTGGAGGTGCCTAAAACTGAACACCATGTTAGTTTAGATGAGGAAGACTTGCATATTTTTCGTGAAATAGCTAATATGGTAGAGATTTGTCTTATTGATACATCCATTTTTGAAATTACTGGTGATTTCATTGAGACCATGGATGCAAAGCCTTTGGTGGATTCTTGTAGTTCAAACAGGGTGGAAGAAAAGGTGACGTGGAAGGAAGAAAAACCATGGGAAATCCCAAAGTTAATGGTGAAAGAAGAAAAGGAGGAGCCTATCTTGGAGGAGCAAGAGTGGTACAAAGTTGAGTTCATTGAACTTGCTCCTCAAATGCATGAGCTCAAGTTCCTCCTCAAAGGGTTGCACAAGAAGCCCTATGCTAGAAGACGAAGTGCTTGTAAAAGAGCATTCTATTGGTATAAGGATGGGTATTCCGAGTCTTGAAGGAGAAGGCCACAATAATAAGGTCTAGCTAGGGACCAAATAAACCTAGAACTACCTTTTAAATTCATAGTTTTTATGTTTTTTTTTGTTTTGTGTTATTAGTTTGAATAAAGAAGAAGGCTACTTGAGACATTGACAAGGACTCAACCGCACAACAAGCCTACCGGGACTGACATGGATAATAGGTGAATTCTTTCATTTTCTCACACATTGAGGACAATGTGTATTTTAAGTGTGGGGGGGATATATTTCATATTATTCATTTGATGTTGTTTTGTATGTCTTTATGCTTAAATTCATGGGAGTTGAAGTGTGGATGTTATGCTTTGATTAATGGTTAATTAGCTTTTCTTAGTAGTTTTGTTTATTTTATTTTTATTTTTATTTTTTGTATAATCTTAGCCCATATATAAGTAGTTCATAGTTGAACCATAGTTTTTATATGTTTTTGTGTTGTTTTTGTGTTGTATCCAAATTTTAAAAATTTTGATCTTGTTGTGATAAGTGTAAGTGTCATGTTGCCAATGATAAAATTTTATCAAAAGATTCGATGTGGGATAGGAAAGTATATGCTATCTAAAGGGAGTTGGGTATTTGATTGAAATTTTAGCATTTTGAGTCGACCATTTTTACGCACTTAGGGGAACTACTGAGGGGATTGATGAGTTTGTAATCATTAAGTGGTTGGAGTGTTTTTAACGCTTTGTTTAGTTGAAACTCATAAAACTCGCTTATAATGTGCTCTTTAATAAATGTGCTTGCATAATTGTTCGCACTAAATGCTTTTGCATTGATAAGCTTGTTAAGCTCGTACTATCGTCTCTCTATGAGATTGCTTTTAATAATAACCCTTAGAGAACTCATATGGATGGTAATGGAGATTAGAAGCCATAAGACTCTGGCTTCATATTGTCACTCCTCTGCGAGACTGCTCTTAAACGAAAAGTTAATGGAGAATTTGCATGAGTGGGAATGGGTCTAGAACCCGAAGGTGAGACAGTACTCCAGGTGGATGTCACGGGAATTCCATTGAAAAACCCTAATTAAGTGTGACAGTCTAGGGGAACGAGTGCTATATATAAACCTAAAGGTTTGCCGAGTGAATTCTCATTAATATGAGTGAATAATAAATTTTAATATGATTAGTGAGAAAAAGTTGAGACAAAGACTTGGTTGTTGGAGCCCTGGCTTATGGCGTGATTGTAGACGAGTTATGAACCAAGGCGGAACCTACCGCACACACACACATGGTTGGCTCAACGTGGCTAAATGAGTATGTCAATGCACTTTGATAACTTTTGGGGACTCATATTATGTGTACTTGACATTTGAATACTTGAGATTATGAGGATAGTACATGGCATTTGTTCTTAGATCGGATTGATGAATTTGGATGTGTGTTGTTGTTATGTGTTAAGTTTTTGTTTTAGTTTTGTCGTGTTTAGTTTAGTTTGTTCGGGGACGAACAAAGGTTAAGTGTGGGGGAAATTGATAAGGCGAAATATGTTCACCTTATATATGGTATTTTCACTTATACTTTGCGCCGTCTTTGTGCTATTTAATGTGTTTTTAGTGTGTTTTGTAGGTTATTGAGCATGAAGGCCAAAATGAGAGGAAAAGATTGAGAAAGATCAAGAAAGATGTGATTTAGGCCAAAAAGGTGCATTTCATCACAAGGAAGTTGGTTTCGTGTTTCACAAGATATTCAAGGTGTTAATTCCAATTTTGATGATCAATCCTATGATTTGAGACCTTGGATAGAGTGGCGTATAAGTGCCAAGTTGATCCCATGGAGGCTCGAGACTCCAAGAAGGGTTAACATCGCAAAACACGTCAAAGGCGATGAAGAACAAATGCTGAGAAAATCTGCCAGTCTTTAGTATTTTGATAATATCTCTCTCAATTTACGTCCGAATGGGGTGATTCAAGTGCCATTGGAAAGCTAAGAGATAGGGCTACAACTTTCATGTTTTGGGTGTTTCCAAATTCGGCCGGAATCATACATAAATATGGCTATTTCCGGACGTCGCGACGTGGGAGAACATCCACGTCGCGACGTGGATAACTGTTTTCGTGTTTTTCTTAATACCTAATGAACATCGCGAAGTTGGGAGCTGAACGTCGCAACGTTCGTAACCGGAACAGCGCGATTAATTTCCAAAATTCAGTTTTTGACGTTTTTAATATGTCTTTTTGTTATGGGTTGTTTCCTAACTTGTTCCTTACATGTTAGGGCCCTAAAACGTGCCATCTTATCAATGTTTGATAGGGTTTCAAGTTGTTTCCTATATATAAGGCTAGGGTTTACAGATTTTGGGGGTGACATTATTGGGAGATTTCAAGCAAGGATTATTCTTTGTAATAACTAGGGTTTTCTACCTCTTCTATTACTTGGAGGAACATCATCTCTTATTGAATTCATGCTTGTACAAGTTGAGATTACATCCAAGGATTTACCATTCAAGGTGTTCTCTTTCCTTTTACTTATGTTTTCAATATTGTGCTTAATTGATAATATTAAGATGATCGATTTAGCCATGCTAGGCTAAATCTATTGTGCTTCCGAGATTATGAATAAGGGTTTGAGTGCTTAATTTATGTACTAAGTCCTATCTTATGATTATTGAGAATGAATTTTACTGTGTTCTTCATAATTATGCATGATATGTCATGAGTATTATGTATGATGAATATTTGCTTAAAGAACAGTAAATTGCTTAGAGACAACTTGTTTTAATCTTACCTACGACCATATAGGCGGGTTAGAGTAAGTTGTTTGGAATCTATTGTGGGTTGGTTGTGAATTTGTTAGATTAATTTACCTTAATTCTTTCCTACGACCATATAGAAGGAATATGGTGGTTAGTTTGGCATTAGCGTGACTGGTTCCGGCGTTGCCTCGATCATAAAGGAGCGGTTGAACTTGAGGGTTTGGTTGAGTGGGTAGTTGCAATAGATTCCGAGTTAATTAATGAAGTGAACTGTGCCTACGACCATGTAGGAGTGTTCAATGAATTGGTTAATATCTAAGTAGGTAAGTGCATCAATCACTCCTTACCTACGACCATATAGGTGGGTGTGAGTATGTGTATTTATCCTTGATTTGCATGATCATAGATAGGATGTATGTGTATGCTTTTATGTTACCCTATAATATAATCTCGGGAGTGCACTTGCTTAAATCACTGTTTTCATTGAAACACCACTTTATCTGTTATTCTTTTCATTATTGTTAGTTATTAATTTCAAAACACAAAAAGATTTTCCATAGAACTTCAATACAGTCCTTTCCCCAGAGAACGAACTTGCTATACTATCACCTTTTTGGGGTTGTTTAGCTTATTTTTGAGTAGGAGTAAATTGCAATCACGGTCACATTTTTATAACATATTTGCTCCCATCATATAGAAATATAAATAGAATTATAAAAATAAAAATAAATTATTTTTGGCCGATTCTAGTTCAAAAATTTCAACAACTGGAACCGAACAGTGAATAGACGGTTCAGTCACGGTTTCGATTTAGTGAACCCCTGGTTCCGATTCCGAAACCATCCGAATGACCACCTCTAGTTTAACTCGTTCGAGGTTTGTCCAAATTACTAAACAACATTGAGATTTGATAAAACTAACAAACAAACCTTTGATCAATCAATTAGACATTAAAGGGATAGAAAATTATGAAATGATAATAAAATCAACCAAAAATAGAGTTAATTTTTTTATGAAATATGGTTTCATGGGGTGGAGTCTTTGTAATATCTGTTTCCAAAGCATAGCTTGTTATTTGCTGCTTTCCTGAGGTTGTAGTTTGGATATCTTCATATATTCCATTCATCATCAAGGAACATGATCTATAATTTTTCATTTTAGAACTTGCAGCTCAGAATCCACATTGACCAGTTTTAAGTTGAGCAAGACTACAATCATTGATAACCTTTCCTTGAATACTTAGTCAGCACCATCCCTGTATTCTTACCTAGTAAAATTTCTAGCCAACACATTTATTTTTCTTATCTAGATTATCAGGACAATCCTAGTAGTCTCATCAAACTATTTTGAAGTTCAAGTCTTTCACATATTATTGCCTGCTATCCTTGGTCTAAAATGAGTTTATCAGTTTCCAAACACCAAGTTGACTAATATCCCAAAATTCCCACTGTATAACAACTATATCGTTTCTCAAAAGCATTCTTCAATCAAATCTAGAAAAACAAGTAAATTTTGAGCTACACCTGACAAGGAGATTCAATTGATCCCCTCTTTGCTCTTAACTTCACCTGGAAACCTACATCTCTTTTACTTTCTTTCCAAGGTGAAGAGCAGCAGTAAAATGATTCAAGGATTGGGGATGTCACTGCAAATAATTGTAAAGTTGCCTCAGTATCCTTTACATATCAAAAGCATCACATCGATAAAAATCAAGAACTTTGCAAATAAAACTAATATCTACACCTTTTCCTCCAATCTGAATTCTGCATCAAGCCACTCGCTCTAATTGAAAAAGTTTTCTACTACCACCAGCAGGATTGCTTTTCTCTGATGGTGGATATAATTGAAAGCTCCCGTGATCCCGGCAACCAATGAAAAGTAGCAATAACCAAGGAAATACTATACACTGTAGTAAAGCAATGATTTAAAAACACTGATTATGCAACTCAAATTAGGGTGACAAACCCACATCATCACATCAACAGCTACAGAAGAGGGCCATAATATAGGACAGCAAAACACTATCCTCACAGTTCCTTATCAAAGGTTATTCATCATCATCCAACATTCACTATCTAAACCTTGTAGTTATTCAACAGCTAAAAATCCACAGAATCACATACATCAATTTTAGAAAGAAATATCAGCTAATTTTATAGAAAGGCACATTTTCAAGTTAAAATTTTTTTTAAAAAAATACAATGTGGGAAGTTCAAAAAAAAAAAAATAGGTTACCTGTGTTAAAGCATATTTAGGATTGTTTCTGTTAGGATTGTTTCTGTTAGTACTTTCCTTTATTTATTCTTTTCCAGCTGTAATGGTATTATATATACCACACTCTTTATTAATAAGAATTATGTCAAATTTCTAATAACCTGAACATAAATAAAAGGATCGGCCACGAAATTGCTAGGGAAACCAAGCCCAGAAGCTGAAGCACAAGTAACCACCGGATTCGCTACAGGCCAAGCTGCAGTCTTATCCTTCCATATGTTCATCTGCAATCCCATTTTCGTAAAAAAAAATATATGAAAAAAAACCCCACTAAATACTCTGCAAAATAGACAACTGCAAACAAAAACAAGCATATTTGGCCGGAATTTAAACAATCAATTCCCCGTCAACATCGCGCAATTTTAACACAAACAAAATAAAATTTGAAGCACCATATTGTTTCTTCAAAATGAAACTTTTAACCATAAGAACCACCACCCAAGAGAAAACATCAGCACATTAAAGCATCAAATTCTCAATCTTAAAAAAAAAAAGAGATTTTTTGAAATTACAAAGGGGCCCACAAAACCCAAAACAAAAACATAAAAAGAAGACAAGAAATAGTTTTGAAATAACAAAAGGTGTTTAAAAGAGAAAAAGCTTACATCTTCAATGGGTTTGAGGGTAAATGGAGAGTCACCATAGAAAACACTGATGTACCATGAACCCTCACCGTCCTCTTGGCATCCCATGGAGAGACTTGTATGGACATTCGGGGTCAGTATGAATCTTCCATAAAGGCTCCCAATCCACCCCAGCAACAAAAATGCGACCAAGAAGTATCCAAAACTCCAAGATAAAATACAGAACTCATTATTACCATTACTACTGCTATTATTTACCAAATTATTACTGCCATAATTGTGCTTGCTATTCCCGTTATTGTTATAATGAAATCGCTGCCACCTGCACCACCCCCTCCCTCCGGTACCGCCTCCTCCGCTGGCAGACCCCACTCCCCATCTAGCAGGCGGACCCAACAAAGCTTAAGCCAAATAAAAGGGTGAAAGACGGAACAGAAGCACAAGCATAAGCAAACAAATCGAAAGAAGCAGTCAAAAGGCGAGAGCAAAAAATGCACAAAGAAACAACAACGGCGGAAAGAACAAGAGGACAAAAGCAGAGAAAGCGAGAGAAAGAAACCAAGAGCACAGGCAGTAAAAAAAACCAAAGAGCCCACAAAAAGCAATAGGAAGGGTACCAGCAAAATAAAGTGCCTACAAAGAGTACAGGCACAGAAAGGAACAAAACCAGGAGGCTACCGACACTTGAAACCGTCACTCAAGCGCAGCAAATGTCATGAACTCGCGCTTAATAGTATAGAATATATATATATATATATGCATTCTTTTTTTTCTCGAAATTATTTCTTATTTGATTGAATGAGCATATTGAAAATCTAGAAAAAAAAAACAAAAACAAATCTATCAAAGTCCTATATAATAAAAAAAAAGTAAAAGAAAGAAATAACCAAAGTTAATTAGATTCACAATGCCAAGAGGGCTTCACAATGTAAAGAAAAAAAATAAAATTTTATTGCATAATCCAAACATACTAAATACCCAAAAAACTAAAATTAAAAAGACACTTGCATAGATATATTTATATATTTTCCAAACAAAACATTTAAAAAAAACCCAAAAAAATATGAAATTGTATACTATTAGCTTATTGCATAATAATACTTATTTATAACTCAAAACTCCTAAAATTCATCCCAATTCTGAGGATACTTTTCCAGACCCTTAGCTATAGTGTCAGCAGTTTTCTGCATTGCATATTTTCTTTTAGTGTCCTTCTTCTAAGCCTCTCCAAGTTGCTTAATTAGATGAACTCGCCATAGCTTTCTTCTTCTCTTCGCTCATCCCTTTCTTCGCTCATCCTTTTCTTCTTCTCAGAAATTAATAGTATAGAAGATATATATATATATATATATATGCATTTTTTTCTCTTAATTTACTTTAAATTCTCAGAAATTATTTCTTATTTGATTGAATGAGCGATTTTGAAAATCCAGAAAAAAAAACAAAAACAAATCTATCAAAGTCCTATATAATAAAAAAAAGTAAAAGAAAGAAATAACCAAAGTTAATTAGATTCACAATGCCAAGAGGGCTTCACAATGTAAAGAAAAAAAATAAAATTTTATTGCATAATCCAAACATACTAAATACCCAAAAAAATAAAATTAAAAAGACACTTGCATAGATATATTTATATATTTTCCAAAAAAAACATTTAAAAAAAAACCCAAAAAAATATGAAATTGTATACTATTAGCTTATTGCATAATAATACTTATTTATAACTCAAAACTCATAAAATTCATCCCAATTCTGAGGATACTTTTCCAGACCCTTAGCTATAGTGTCAGCAGTTTTCTGCATTGCATATTTTCTTTCAGTGTCCTTCTTCTAAGCCTCTCCAAGTTGCTTAATTAGATGAATTCGCCATAGCTTTCTTCTTCTCTTCGCTCATCCCTTTCTTCGCTCATCCCTTTCTTCTTCTAAGAAATTAATAGTATAGAAGATATATATATATAATATATACTTAATAGTATACTTATATAGACTTAATAGTATAGAAGATATATATATATATATATGCATTCTTTTTTTTTCTCTTAATTTACTTTAAATTCTCAGAAATTATTTCTTATTTGATTGAATGAGCAATTTTGAAAATCTAGAAAAAAAAAAAAAAAAAAATCTATCAAAGTCCTATATAATAAAAAAAAAGTAAAAGAAAGAAATAACCAAAGTTAATTAGATTCACAATGCCAAGAGGGCTTCACAATGTAAAGAAAAAAAATAAAATTTTATTGCATAATCCAAACATACTAAATACCCAAAAAAATAAAATTAAAAAGACACTTGCATAGATATATTTATATATTTTCCAAACAAAACATTTAAAAAAAAACCCAAAAAAATATGAAATTGTATACTATTAGCTTATTGCATAATAATACTTATTTATAACTCAAAACTCCTAAAATTCATCCCAATTCTGAGGATACTTTTCCAGACCCTTAGCTATAGTGTCAGCAGTTTTCTGCATTGCATATTTTCTTTCAGTGTCCTTCTTCTAAGCTCTCCAAGTTGCTTAATTAGATGAATTCGCCATAGCTTTCTTCTTCTCTTCGCTCATCCCTTTCTTCTTCTCAGAAATTAATAGTACAGAAGATATATAATATATATATATATATACACTTAATAGTATACTTATATAGACTTAATAGTATAGAAGATATATATATATATATATATATGCATTCTTTTTTTTCTCTTAATTTACTTTAAATTCTCATAAATTATTTCTTATTTGATTGAATGAGCGATTTTGAAAATCTAGAAAAAAAAAACAAAAACAAATCTATCAAAGTCCTATATAATAAAAAAAAGTAAAAGAAAGAAATAACCAAAGTTAATTAGATTCACAATGCCAAGAGGGCTTCACAATGTAAAGAAAAAAAATAAAATTTTATTGCATAATCCAAACATACTAAATACCCAAAAAAATATAATTAAAAAGACACTTGCATAGATATATTTATATATTTTCCAAACAAAACATTTAAAAAAAACCAAAAAAAATTATGAAATTGTATACTATTAGCTTATTGCTTAATAATACTTATTTATAACTCAAAACTCCTAAAATTCATCCAATTTCTGAGGATACTTTCCAGACCCTTTAGCTATAGTGTCAACAGTTTTCTGCATTGCATATTTTCTTTCAGTGTCCTTCTTCTAAGCATCTCCAAGTTGCTTAATTAGATGAATTCGCCATAGCTTTCTTCTTCTCTTCGCTTATCCCTTTCTTCGCTCATCCCTTTCTTCTTCTCAGAAATTAATAGTATAGAAGATATATATATATATATATATATATATACATATATGCATTCTTTTTTTTCTCTTAATTTACTTTAAATACTCAGAATTTTTCTATATTTGATGAATGAGCGATTTTTGAAAATCTAGAAAAAAAACAAAAACAAATCTATCAAAGTCTATATAATAAAAAAAAGTAAAGAAAGAATAACAAAGTTAATTAGATTACATGCCAAGAGGGCTTCACAATGTAAAGAAAAAAAATAAAATTTTATTGCATAATCCAACATACAAATACCCAAAAAAATAAAATTAAAAAGACACTTGCATAGATTATTTATATATTTTCCAAACAAAACATTTAAAAAAAAAAACCCAAAAAAATATGAAATTGTATACTATTAGCTTATTGCATAATAATACTTATTTATAACTCAAAACTCCTAAAATTCATCCCAATTCTGAGGATACTTTTCCAGACCCTTAGCTATAGTGTCAGCAGTTTTCTGCATTGCATATTTTCTATCAGTGTCCTTCTTCTAAGCCTCTCCAAGTTGCTTAATTAGATGATTTCGCCATAGCTTTCTTCTTCTCTTCGCTCATCCCTTTCTTCGCTCATCCCTTTCTTCTTCCTCAGAAATTAATAGTATAGAAGATATATATATATATATATATATATTATATATATATACTTAATAGTATACTTATATAGACTTAATAGTATAGAAGAATATACTAGATATAATATATATTGCATTCTTTTTTTTCTCTTAATTTACTTTAA
Source organism: Ophiorrhiza pumila (assembly GCA_016586305.1). NCBI lineage: Eukaryota > Viridiplantae > Streptophyta > Magnoliopsida > Gentianales > Rubiaceae > Ophiorrhiza > Ophiorrhiza pumila. The sequence continues at coordinate 5,786,149 of BLIW01000011.1, forward strand.
ATTTCAGAAATTATTTTCTTATTTGATTGAATGAGCGATTTTGAAATCTAGAAAAAAAAAACAAAAACAAATATAACAAAGTCCTATATAATAAAAAAAAGTAAAGAAAGAGATAACCAAAGTTAATTAGATTCACAATGCACAGAGGGGCTTCACAATGTAAGAAAAAAAATAAAATTTTATTGCATATCCAAACATACTAAATACCCAAAAAATAAAATTAAAAGGACACTTCATAGATATATTTATATTATTTCCAAACAAACATTTAAAAAAACCCAAAAAATATGAAATTGTATACTATTAGCTTATGCTAATAATACTTATTTATAACTCAAAACTTCTAAAATTCATCCCAATTCTGGGATACTTTTCCAGACCCTTAGCTATAGTGTCAGCAGTTTCTGCATTGCATATTTCTTTCAGTGTCCTTCTTCTAAGCCTCTCCAAGTTGCTTTAATTAGATGAATCGCCATAGCTTCTTCTTCTCGTCGCTCATCCCTTTATCCGGTCATCCCTTTCTTTTCTCAGAAATTTAATAGTATAGAAGATATATATATATATATATATATATATATATTTAATAGTATACTTATATAGACTTAATAGTATAGAAGATATATATATATATGCATTCTTTTTTTTCTCTTAATTTACTTTAAATTCTCAGAAATTATTTCTTATTTGATTGAATGAGCGATTTTGAAAATCTAGAAAGAAAAACAAAAACAAATCTATCAAAGTCCTATATAATAAAAAAAAGTAAAAGAAAGAAATAACCAAAGTTAATTAGATTCACAATGCCAAGAGGGCTTCACAATGTAAAGAAAAAAAAATAAAATTTTATTGAATAATCCAAACATACTAAATACCCAAAAAAATAAAATTAAAAAGACACTTGCATAGATATATTTATATATTTCCCAAACAAAACATTAAAAAAAAACCCGAAAAAATATGAATTGTATGCTATTAGCTTATTGCATAATAATACTTATTTATAACTCAAAACTCCTAAAATTCATCCCAATTCTGAGGATACTTTTCCAGACCCTTAGCTATAGTGTCAGCAGTTTTCTGCATTGCATATTTTCTTTTAGTGTCCTTCTTCTAAGCCTCTCCAAGTTGCTTAATTAGATGAATTCGCCATAGCTTTCTTCTTCTCGGAAATTAATAGTATAGAAGATATATATATATATACTTAATAGTATACTTATATAGACTTAATAGTATAGAAGATATATATATATATATATATATGCATTCTTTTTTTTCTCTTAATTTACTTTAAATTCTCAGAAATTATTTCTTATTTGATTGAATGAGCGATTTTGAAAATCTAGAAACAAAAAAACAAAAACAAATCTATCAAGTCCTGCATAATAAAAAAAAGTAAAAGAAAGAAATAACCAAAGTTAATTAGATTCACAATGCCAAGAGGGCTTCACAATGTAAAGAAAAAAAATAAAATTTTATTGCATAATCCAAACATACTAAATACCCAAAAATAATAAAATTAAAAAGACACTTGCATAGATATATTTATTTATTTTCCAAACAAAACATTTAAAAAAAAAACCCAAAAAAATATGAAATTGTATACTATTAGCTTATTGCATAATAATACTTATTTATAACTCAAAACTCCTAAAATTCATCCCAATTCTGAGGATACTTTTCCAGACCCTAGCTATAGTGTCAGCAGTTTTCTGCATTGCATATTTCTTTCAGTGTCCTTCTTCTAAGCCTCTCCCAAGTTGCTTAATTAGATGAATTCACCATAGCTCTTCTTCTCGAGTCGCTCATCCTTTTTCGCTCATCCCTTTCTTCTTCTCTGAAATAATAGTATAGAAGATACTATATATATATATATATATATATATACTTAATAGTATACTTATATAGACTTAATAGTATAGAAGATATATATATATATATATATATGCATTCTTTTTTTTCTCTTAATTTACTTTAAATTCTCAGAAATTATTTTTTATTTGATTGAATGAGCGATTTTGAAAATCTAGAAAAAAAAAACAAAAACAAATCTATCAAAGTCCTATATAATAAAAAAAAGTAAAAGAAAGAAATAACCAAAGTTAATTAGATTCACAATGCCAAGAGGGCTTCACAATGTAAAGAAAAAAAAATAAAATTTTATTGCATAATCCAACATACTAAATACCCAAAAAAAAAATTAAAAAACACTTGCATAGATATATTAATATTCTCCAAACAAAACATTTAAAAAATAACCCAAAAAAATATGAAATTGTATACTATTAGCTTATTGCATAATAATACTTATTTATAACTCAAAACTTCTAAAATTCATCCCAATTCTGAGGATACTTTTCCAGACCCTTAGCTATAGTGTCAACAGTTTTCTGCATTGCATATTTTCTTTCAGTGTCCTTCTTCTAAGCCTCTCCAAGTTGCTTAATTAGATGAATTGGCCATAGCTTTCTTCTTCTCTTCGCTCATCCCTTTCTTCTTCTCTGTATCCATATTCTTAATAAAAAGAAAACTAAATTTGTAAGGAAATTAAAGTAGCAAGAACTAAGAAAACAATGTAATATGTTGAAGGGTTCATTGATCTTATACTTATATAGACTTGAAAAGGAAAATAATAGGAAACTTGTATACAATTTTCCAAGAAAAAATTGTTACTAAAGAAATACAATACTCTAAAATTCATGACAAATCACGACGTTAAAATATGTTCCTAATAAATTTTCCTTTTAATGCAAAAATAATGATAGTGAAAAAGAAATATACTAATTCTCTTCAAACCATATATTATTAAAATAATTTAAATTGATTATTCACATTATATATAATTGAAATCTTTCCTTTGAGATATATCCAATCAATGATATGGAATCGCATAATCTATATATGTGCCACTTAAATGCATTGAAGGAAAGGAAAGGAAAACCCAAGCATATATACCACCATTAGTTGCGCTAAGGGTTAAATTAAAAGATGTATAATAGTATAAGTCAAGATAAATGAAACACTTATATCTCATATATGAACCGGCTTCATACTCACGCATATACCATTAAATGAATTAATTAAAAGGAAACTAGTTGAATTAATGCACTCAATAGTCAATACTTAGGTGAGTGTTTATCATTTTCCAATTATTACCCCACTTTCTCATTTTTCTCATCGTCTTTGTCTCCATCTTTTCATAATTCAATTTTCCCTCTCTCTATTTCTCCTTCACCGCATTCACATCCGTGCTCTTTTACTCTTGCTCCATTTGGTATTTTGGCCAATGTTGGTTTTTTATTTAAAATTTGTTATTTAGATTTTATTAATTGTAAGTTTAAATTTATAAATTATTTAATCAATTTGGGTGTTTGAATTATTCAGATTTATGGTTATTAGAATTAATGTGAATTTATCTTAGATATTTTAAAATTTTATTTAGAGATTTATGGATTGAAATAGGAAAATTAAGAATCTTGAATTTAGATTAGGGATTTTGAATGTGAATTAACATTGACAATTTTAGAAATTCAATTAGTGATTTTATGAATACCAATAATTTAAATTTAAATTAATCATTTATATGTTAAATTAGAAAAATTAGATATTTAAATTGTAATTGGGAACCGTAGTTTAAACAACTCTAATCTATTCAATTGATTTTAGTTCTAAATTAATTGCTAATTTTTATTGAATTACATGATTTATATGAATTTATTTTAACTCTAATTTTTTATTGATTTACAGTATATTTTTAGTTGTATAGATGAAAAAAAGATATTGTTTCAACAATTGAAAATAAATAAATCTTACAGTGCTTCAACATATATAGATACAACTACTTTCTCTTCGTCGTACAAGTACGTGAAACTAATACTTCATCAAATGTTAATCAATAGTATATAGTTCAGTATATTTATATATTTTTATAATGGTGAATTCAAAAATTTAGCTGTTAAATATATTTATTTAATTGTCAAAAAAAATTAGGTAAGCCCTCACGAAATTTTGTTTCTGGTACCGCCTCTGTCTTCATATATGAAATGATTTCACAAAAGTTTTTGTGTAGATCATGAAAAAATAAACTCTTAGGCCAACGACAGATCCACATTGTTCCAATTTATGTGTAGTTTTTTTTTATCAAAATATGATTATTTTTAAAAATTTTCCAAAAATATGACATTTTTTTGGAACACTTTCTGGATATAGGGTTCTCGCATTCGTGAAATGCGAGTTGATTGATATCGCATGTCACGAATGCGACTTGAATGAACAAAAAATTCAAAAACAAAAAATTCAAAATATTAAAAAATGAATTAAATATAATGAAAAAAAAAGAATTCTTCGAAGCTGTTGCTGCCTCACGTCCGGACGAATGTGCATAAACTACCGGACTCATGTACAACACGTCTGGATGAGTTTGAATAAACTACCAGATTCATGTACTTCACATCTATACTACTTCTTTGCATAAACTACCGGACTCATGTTCGCGTGCAGACGAGTATGCATGAACTACCGGACTTATGTACTTCACATCTGGACCAAATTACATAAACAACCGAACTCATGTCCTTTACGTTCGGATGAATGTGTATAAACTACCGGACTTATGTACTTCACGTCTGGACGAGTTTGAATAAACTACCGAATTCATTTACTTCACAACCGAACTAGTTTTCATAAACTACCGGACTCATATCCTTCATGTTCGGATGAGTTTGAATAAACTTCCGGATTCATTTACTTCACATCCGAACTAGTTTTCATAAACTACCATATTCATGTCCTTCATGTCCGGACGAGTTTAAATAAACTATCGGATGACCGGATTGTTACTTTAGTCGTGCAGATATGAATTTACTTGCTATTATGTGTTCGGTTACAGTTGTACACTCATCCGAATAAACCACTATATCATCCGGATAGTTCATCCGGATACAATCCATAAGAGAATGCCATTTTGAGATTATTTGAATGCAATTGAATTTAAAAAAAAATCATATCTTCATCTTGCATGCAACATATGCAAGTTCAACAACTCACATTAAAAGAATGTGAGAACTCTATTTTCAGAATTGCATCCAAAATTAGTAATATACTTAGAATAAATTTCAAAAACAATACCATTTTGAGAATAATCTCAATTTATGTGACAATGCTATTTCACACGACCTAGGTAAGTTAGTATAGGTTACCTATTTCACATGACCAAGGTAAGTTTAAGTATAGGTTACCATTTTTGTCATATTGATATCTTATCATAATTTCATTAGTAAGTATAAAAGTATTGGAATTTGACCAATTTTGCCTTTTTTGTCATAGTGATAGGAATTCAGACGCGCTTGATGGTGAACAACAGTCTGTTGACCCATTACGTAGAATTGGTGGACCAATGACTCGAGCTAAATTAAAAAATTTCAAGATTGCTCTTAATGGTTTGATCATGGAAGAGATGAGCGATGTATACAAGTTGCTGGAACAAGGTTTTGATGAAGTGAAGAATGATTTTAAGCCTTGGAACCTCGTGATTTTGACAGTACATGAAGATACTTCAATGAAGAGCAAGATTGCACAAGTGTTGGTCGACCGTGTCTCCACGTTGCGACGTCCATAGCTCCACGTCACGACGTGCACCGATGTCGCGATGTCCACAGGACTCCACGTCGTGACATGGCTCACTGAAATTTGAAGGCTTGAAAATTGGAATTAAAAATTCAATTTAATTTACCGACGTGTATTTTCGCACATCGCGACGTGCAACCTTCCACGTCGCGACGTCCAGACTCCTCCACATCGCGGCGTTGGGGCATTCGACAGTTTTAGATTTTTCATTTTTAGTTCATTTTTGTTTAATGTTTTCAATAAGGAACATGATCTAATATTCTTGCATGAACATTGATATGTTCAACATGGTATTTTCATATGGCTAAAGATCTTGCATGATTGAGGCATGTGTTAATTCTATTTTAGGAAGTTGAGTCCTATTAGAAAACTACTTTTCAGCATTTAGGGTTTATTTTGTTTGGCAGCCTTTGTTTCCAATATAAAGGAGCTGGTAAGCCACGAATTTAGTAGTTGAAAGTTGAAATAAAAAATTAATTATTTTGTAAGGCAAAATCTAAATCCAAAACCCTTAGAAACCTTAAGCTAAGTTTGAGCTTTTGTCTTTTAAACTCTAAAGTAAGATTAAGACCATTAATCTTGCTTTTGTTATAAGTTTGAGAACAGTCAAATCTGATTTGATTTAGGTGCTGCCCGGATCAAGTTGGTTTTGTAATAATATTGGGGCTTTGGACAAGTTTCCATTGAATCGCATTCCATATCATTTTCTTTGTTTCTTTGTTTTTCTTTGTTTGTTCTAATATGTTCTTTCTTTGTTTTCTCTGTTTGTGCTCAATCTTTGTGTTAATTGTTGGTGGGATTTTCCAAGGTAGACCTGTCCTGTGGTTAAATAAGGTTGTCAATCTGCTAAAAGACGAATCATCCCAACGAGAACCTTATCACATAGTAAATCAATACATTCTAATTTTAGTTATTTACGAAATACTAATTTAGCACTTCCAATCTTGTGTTGCATTCTATGTTTTAATTTATAAATACACTTCTGACAATGATTCTGCTACTTGACTTTTTTACTCGCATTTTAAACCACTTTAAATGCACAAAATAAAGAAGCATCATACTCAAGGAGATGTAGCACAAAGTGTTGTTTTATTCCCTAGTAATTCTAATTCCTTGTTCTATAAAACCTTTTGGTATGGAGTTGCATAATAATGTCAATGCATTTCTTAATTGCTCAAACATAGAAAAACACGTTCGTTTAACATCAATCAACAATTCAAAACATAAATCATTTACATAATAAATACAAAAAGAGATTACAAAAGAAAACATCAGAGCTGCAAAGTATGAAAATGACTCAACTAAATTTCTTTACTCACATTTTGAACCACTTTAAATGCACAAATAAAGAAGCATCATATTTAAGAAGATGCAGCACAAAGTGTTCTTTGATTCTCAAATAATTACTTGTTCTATAAAAGCTTTTGGTATGAGGTTGTATAATAATGTCAATGCATTTCTTAATTACTCAAACAAAGAAAAAACAAATTAAAATAATAATCAAACCAAAACTAGAACTTTTTTTTTTATTTGGCAGAACCTCATTTTGAAGTGGGGCGCTACTCCCTATTTATTTCATAATTGGGTGAATGGAGGACATACCCAAAATCCATCCTTACAGTTCTTGTCCATTTGAATCCGCCTCCATTTACATGCCAAAGGCCTAATGGAAGAGGATTCAAAGGATTACACATAGCTAAATGTGGAGGACTTCCTCCATTTACATGCAATCCAGAGACTAAGGAGTGACAAAAAATCCCTCAATATTGGGACAACATGAAGTAGATATGTCATATAATGAGTTGAAATCCAGAAGGAGCAAAGGATGGCAAACATAGGGCAAAAATTGGTACATCAAGGAAGTAGCTAAATCATGTTTACTCTTCTTGGTCATCCTCCTGCAGGGAGGGCCGAAATCCAAGCTTCCAGTCAAGGCAGCATCCAATCTTAAGGCTGCTACAGTAACTGGAGTCTGGGTAAAAACCCAGGCCTTCCAAAACTAGAACTTAATGGGAAGAAAGCTGCAATTGTTGCTGCAATTGTCAATAACAAGTCAAAAACTTAACTGATTCTTAGAGTATATGCATTCCATATACAATTTGCTCATTTAGGACAAAAGAAAATATTCCTTAAAAGAAAAGTTTGTAGTTCAATTCCAATAAATATATCATTTATACTATTTCTAATATAATCCATATCAAATATTTGAGTGATAGAGTTTTACATTAATTGCCAACCTAACACAACCTTCTTTATTTTTTTGAGTTTGGCCGACTGCGCAAACAAACTACTTAGAAACAAGAACAAAATTGAAAGTTTACAAGGTAAATTTAACCACTTGCAAACAAAGTTTAGTATGAAAACATGATTGGTTGGAGCGTTTCACAAGAACATGTAGTTCAATCAATGTTAAGTACATTGCACTCACTGTCACAATATATGAAGCCTGCAAATTTACATTGAAACACTAAAGTTCAAAAAAATCTTTGTACCAAACCATTCTACATATCTATTGGTAAGATCCCACTGTACTGATCTCATCTGTAAAAACAAGAACAAAGTCAATCAAAGGTACAGCCTTAAGATCATCAATTCCCCTGCATCTTGTATGCTGGTACACACTGCAAATTTCTCCCCATGCATCATCATACTTCACATCCTTTTTGCCCATGTTCATATCTCAGTTTTGTACCAAAATCAAGCCCTGGCCCTTCCTCATGATGCCATTCTTTCACGAAATTATTGTTGCCCAATATGTCCCTTACTGCATGATCTATAATAGAATGGAGATGATGAATAATGGCATAGCCTTTTCATTGATGTTAGAAGATATTTATACAATTAAAAGAGAACAATTAGGAAACGTTGAAGGGGTCACTGATCTTCTACTTAGATAGACTTGAAAAGGATAATATTAGGAAACGTTTATACAATTTTTCCAAGAAAAAATTGCTACTAAAGAAATACATGCAATATTCTAAATTCATGACAAAACACACGTTAAAATATGTTTCCTAATCTGAATTTTCCTTTTAATGCAAAAAATAATGATAGTGAAAAGGAAATTTACTAATTTTCTTCAAAACCATATATTATTAAAATAATTTAAATTGATTATGCACATTATATATAATTGAAATCTTTCCATTGAGATTTATCCAATCAATGATATGGAATCGCATAATCTATGTGCCACTTAATTTTTTCAATTTTCGTTGACTTCAGATTAGACCATATTTCATTTTTACTAAAGAAGAAAACTGGATTGATCGACCAAAAAAATTGTTTAGAAACAAAAAATTCGTATGTTAATTTAGTTTAGTTTTATCCTGCCATGTAAATTAATAATTAAGTAAGTTTATTTATTTTTATTTTTTTGCTACGTATCTAATTTTACTTAAAATCATAGTGATTCGCAAGTGAGATTTATATCCTTTTAAGTTTCTTCAATGTTCATCCACTTCAATCTGCATGAATATATGTTTTGTATTGACAGTTGAGTTTGAAAATATATTTCATAATCCTAATAAGAATCTAGTTATGTAGGATCCTATTAAAATGTTTATATGCATACAATTTTTCAAATCTCATACTTAATCAAACTAATTAAGTATGTAGTTAGATAAATTATTTTAATCGTCTTTGTAGTTAATCAAAAAATCGTCTTTCTTGATAGTAAATTTTCAATTGCTCTCAATTTGGAGTTCATTTTGCATTTTTCCCTATTTTTTTAAAAAGTTTTATTTACAAATTTTGTCATTTCGATTTTATTCCGATTGATAGAATTGACCATATGCACGTCAAATACCTAATGGTTAAAAACTTAAAATTAAAAGATGTATAAGTCAAGATAAATGAAATGCTTAGATCTCTCATGCGAAACATGTCCAATATATCAATAGTGAGTTAATCCATAATGTCCATTTTATATATGATACATGTATTTATATATAAATTGATTTCATGTGAATTTTTGTGTAGATCATAAAAAAATAAACTCTTTTGATGTCATAAACTAGTGACAGATCCACATTGTTCCAATTGATGTCACAATGCTATTTCACATAACCTATGTGAGTTTTAATATAGCTTCTGATAATTTCATTAGTAAAGTATAGATGTATTGGAATTTGATCAATTTTGCTCATAGTAAATCAAGACCTTTTAATTTTAGTTATTTATGAAGTACTAATTTTAGGTTACCATTTTAGTTTTTTTTTTCTTCAGTTACTTAAATTCTCCAAAATTATTTCTTATCAACCATTCCTTCCAAACTGGTTTTCGCTGATTGACTGATTGCTTTAAATAAAAAAATTTAGAAAAAAAATAAAAAAATTATCCTTCCAATTTTGAAGGGTTACATAGAACCTTTGTACAAAACAGAGGATCCAATGGTACCTAATCAATGGGGTTCAAAAACTAAAAGTGATTTTTTATACCTTTGAAATTAGTTAGTTGTAATACTTTTTTTCATTTATATATATAAAAAAAAAACCTAAACTTCTTTTTTTCTTCAAATCACTTTGCTTATTTGATCGTAAGTGAAATTTTTATTATATGCCTTTCAAATAATTAATTGTAATATATACCCTTTAATTTATTAAAAAACACTTGCAACCAAATTAAATAGGTGTCAGTTTTTATGGTATGGGTTAACCTAATTAATGTGATTAAACAATAATAATTAAATAGATTAGAAGAGAAAAAACAATTTCAGGTTTTGGAATACGTTCAGCATTATTTTTGCAGATGATAATTGAAATCATTCTTTAGAGGTTTATGTATAATTACTTTTGTGCTTACGTATATAAGTTTATTAAATTGTTCAAATTAAATAATGTCACTTTTAGAAGGGGTGCTACCTAAACAATAAAAATGTACGAAAAATTAACGTTTTTTTATAAACCGAACTATTTACATATAATATTTTACTCGGGATGTATAACCTAGCCATGGCCACAGTTCCGGAACCGGCAATTCCTGTTTTGATTTTGGTTTTTGATTTTGTTCAAATTTTGGTTTTATTTTAATTTTTAGTTTCAAATTTGATTTTAATTCTACTTTTAAATTTAATTTCTATTGAAATAATTATTAAACTATTAATTCAAATTCAAATAATACAACATAATAGTATAATTAGAAAAATAATAGTTAGAATTAAACTTAATATATTGAGATTTTAGAAGAATAGAAATAGGAAGAATTAGATAAGTGAGATTGAAGGATATAAAAATAATAACAATATTGAAAGAATAATTGAACATTTGAATTATTAATTAAAATTTATCTAGTATAATACAATAATATAATTAGTATAGTAGTTAAAATTGAACTAATATATAATTTTTTTTAGAATAATAAAATTATGAAGATTAGATAAGTGAGAAAGTAAGATATAAAAAGAATAAAAATATATATAGAGAGAATGATCAAACTATTAATTGAAATTCAAATAGTATATTAGCATAATAGAATAATAGAATTAGGATAATATAACTTAGAAAATTAAGTTGATACATAATATAATTGGATTAATAGTTGAAATTAAGCTAATATATGGAGGTTTTAGAAAAATAGAATTATGAAGGATTAGATAAGTAAGAAAGAAAAATATATAAATAATAGAGTATTGAAAGAATGATTGAACTATTGATTGGAATTTAAATAGCATATTAGTGTAATATAATAATATAATTAGAATAATTAATTAAAAAAGTTGATACCCTAAGGCTAAACCCCAAACTATAAACTATAAACTATAAATACTAAAACCTAGAATATAAAGATTAGAAAACTAAGAAATAATATTAGAAAAAAAATTATGTGATGAAAATGAAGATGTATAGAAATATAAATAGAATTACAAAAATAAAAATAAATTATTTTTGGCCGATTCTAGTTCAAAAATTTCAACAACTGGAACCGAACAGTCAATAGACGGTTCAGTCACGGTTTCGATTTAGTGGACCCCCGGTTCCGATTCCGAAACCATCCGGATGACCACCTCTAGTTTAACTCGTTCGAGGTTTGTCCAAATTACTAAACAACTTTGAGATTTGATAAAACTAACAAACAAACCTTTGATCAATCAATTAGACATTAAAGGGATAGAAAATTATGAAATGATAATAAAATCAACCAAAAATAGAGTTAATTTTTTTTTTTGAAAAATAGGAAAAAATAGAGTTTTTAAACAATCTAATATTAAATTAACAAATCAAACCTTTTTTGTGTTCCAAATTAGTGTTCTTCTCGCCCAATTATACTTGAAAGGTAAATATGCCCAAATAAATATGTTTTTTTAATTTAAGTTAAGTGAGTTTAATATTGTTCAAAGGTATATATTTTGGTCTAATAAATTTTATGTATTAATAGTAAGGGTATAATTGTCAACGCAATGTAATTATGAACTAATCAAGGGTTTAATTGTTATACAACTTATTGGTCAAGAGTTCGTTTGATAATTTTATTAAACTGTTTATTTTTTTTTTAGTTAGTACAAATCTGGAGGTAAATATAATTTACCCTTACTACTTTAACTTTTAAATTGTTCAAAGGTATATATTTTGGTCTAATAAATTTTATGTCTTAATAGTAAGGATATAATTATCAACGCAATGTAATTATAAACTAATCAAGGGTTTAATTGTTATACAACTTATTGGTCAAGATTATCAAAGGGTTCATTTTTTTTTAGTTTGTACAAATCTGGAGCTAAATATAATTTACCCTGACTACTTTGACTTTTAAGAGCTGCAAAGAAGTATGATAATGAGTCTTCTTTGACTTGTTTACTCACATTTTAAACCACTTTAAAGTTGAAATGCACAAATAAAGAAGCATAATCAATACTCAAGGAGATGTAACAAAAAGTGTGTTCATTTATTCCCCCAAGTAATTCCTTGTTCTATAAAACCTTTTGGTATAACAAATTAACAATGTCAATGCATTTCTTAATTGCTCAAACAAAGAAAAAAAACAAACTGCAATTCAAGTCAATAACAAGTCAAAAACTCAATTGATTCTTAGAGCATATTATTGGTTGGAGCAGTAATTCACAAGAACACTAAACTTCAATTTCAATCAAAATGTTGAAGTACGTTTCAATCAGTGTCACACACTATATAAAGCCTGTAAAAAACACTATAAAAGTTGAGAAAATCTTTGTATCTAACCATTCTGATTCTGCATATCTATTGGTTACAAACCAACAACAAAGTTAATCAAAATTTTCTGTTTTCCTCTTAACTTTTTCCTACTTCAATTTTTCACTTGCCGAATGTGGAACTAGAGACCATCATGATTCCATTCTTTCACGAAATTATTGCTGTCCAAGAAGTCCCTTACCCTTACTGCTTCAGCTGAATCTTTGTAAAGTTCCACCAAAAGGTCACACAAAGAAAGAATATCATCATAAAACACATTGGTTTCCTCCAAATCAATTTTGTCATCATTTTTACGAAAATGATCTTCAACTGCAACTTCTTCATCTCTTTTGGATGTTGGAGTTTTTGAAGAAGAAGAAGATGCCATAGACTTGTCCTGCAACTGCATCTCTTCAGGCAATTTGCAATCAGAAGGATTTATAGCAGAAGCTGCAACTCTTTCTGTTGATTCTGCACCCGCATCCTCATCTTGATCAGAATCTAAGTCACTCAAGTCAACAAGCTTTTCCAAACGGTCATACGTTTCCCCCAAATCATCAGTTATGTCATCATTTTTACCAAAATCTTCAACTGCAACTTCTTCATCTCTTTTGGATATTGTTGGACTTTTTGAAGAAGAAGATGCCATAGACTTGTCCTGCAGCAACTCTTTGTTATCATCTGAGACTCTTTCTGATGATTCTGCACCCTCAATCTTGAATTTATATTTTAAATTGAACTTGTTAGTAGTAGATATATTCTTCAAACGACTAATAACACAATTCCCAATTGTCAAGCCTGTTATAGATGTAAGCACGGAATTAATCAATCCTTTCTTTCCAACAATAACACCAACACCAACACAGTTGCTTATCTCGTAATGAAATTTATTCCAGTCAATGAAAGCTTTTCCACCAGCAGGACTCGCTTGTCTTTTATTCAACACTGTCCTAATCTGATTTATCACCAACGTAACATCCTCTGCTGTATGATTACTCTTCTTTTTTGCTAGTACAGTGGCAAGTAGTGCATCAGCATTCATGGGCTTTTCCATTCCCATCATAAACCTCAACAAATCACTCAGAGTTTCCAAGTGGACATGACTCGCTTTTCTACAATCATTAACAATCTTGCTGATTCCTGCTCCTCGCTTTTTTGCCCTGGAATGATAAACAATTGTCTTAAGGTCTATTGACTTCAGTTTCTCAATTGCTGCCTTATACTTTTCCTCTGTAACCCCAAAACTTCCAAGGCTAAACTTATAACCCCATCTACCAAACCAAGACTGACCATTTACGACACCATAAAGCAACCTCACATTTGTTTCATCCCGCACCGAAATGTGGCTGCATATATATATAGTATCTCAGATCATAATTCACTAAATTCAACACGAAACATATATACATTTAAAATAGAAAAACAAATCTCGAAAATCACCTAGTGCGTAGGGTTGAACAAAGATGATCCCAGAAGTTCATTAGTTGAGTTTTACCGGGATATTTTGATTCCCCTTTCAGTCCACTGATGCTAATGAGATGCCCATATCCATTGCAATGAACCACACCATATAAACTATGAGTTTCAAACCCAAAGATTTTATCCTGCCATGGATTTTCCCAGTAATCGAATGCAGGAATTATGAAATGATACGTTCTCTGAGACACAAAATGATGACCACATCCTACAACAACATAATTAATTAATAGCCCATCGCAAATTCCACCGAAAGCCACCCAACAAGAATCAAGAAAAATTGAAACTTGAAGAATCATTAAACAAGAAGATAAAAAAAACCCCATCAATTCAACATGATAAAGGATTTAAATGTTTTCAGAACACATGATCAATTTCAAGAAGATAAAGCGTGACATATATACCAGTAATTACGCAGTCACTGCAGGACGGGTTCTGAGAGTTCTCATCAACTGTTTCTTCACTTATGTATAGAGGAAAATAAACCCCATTTTCTTCAGTGGTTAGCAAAGTATACCATATGGTGGGCAAACCAGAAATTCTCTCAGCGCATTGTTGAAGAAATAATCCAACATTTTCTCTAAACGGGCGATAGTTAAGACCTCTAGTTGATCCCTGAGAAGGAAAGTTTTCAAATTCAAGAATCTTGATAGCCATTGAAGAAGAACTAACGAAGGTTTGTTTAAATTTCTTGGAACTAAAGAAAACTGAGAGCTTTCAATGTTGGTTTTATAAGTTTGCAGAGGTTCGTTTCTTGATTTATTATTGTTATTTTTCTTCTTTGCTGCCTTTTGGATGAAACGTGCAATTAACGGCGTTAGTGAATTTACGTCTATTGCCTTGTAGTGGCGGGAACATTATTTATATTTTTCCAAAAGAAAACTCTTTTCATAATTTTGAATAAAAAATTGTGAGATTTTAGCATTTTTCAATTCTCACCGCCAATGAGACGTGCGAAAAATAAAAAATTATTAATTCAAAGTGAAAAAAAGAGAAGAAGATTAAAAAACAATTGAAAAGATATATTATATTAAAATAAAAATGAGAAAAATGAATTTAGACAAGAGTAGAAATGTGATCTATATGGTCGACAAAGTAGTTAAAAAAACTAGTTAACTACTTTGTTTTTGTTATTCTAACAATCGAAAAACATAAATAATATCTAGTTAAATAAACTTATAAGCGTTAATTACATTTACTACCCTCGAGGTTTGGTAAAAGTACCAAACGAAGTCTGTGGTTTCAAAAAATTATAATCACCCCATATTGTTAAAGTTGACTAATAAAATTGATGAAAAGACCAAAATGCCATAACTTCTTTTGTTAAAAAAATAACAAAAATATATGAGTAAATATGAAATGACAATAAATACTTTTTTACTTTTTAATTATTTGTTATAAAATATCAATTTCATATTCTTTATTACAAAATGGGTTTATCAAATTAATCAAACTTTAATCAAGAAATTTTTTTCTATATAAATTTTAAATTTTGGAAGAAAAAGAATTATTTTTGGAGAATAAAATAATAAGTTTGATTAATTAAGAAAGAAGATTTTCTCTTTTTGAGTTTTTTTGTTTGTGTAAAAAGGAAAATTTTCTTTTCTTTTATTTTAATATTTAACATATGTATTTAGTTAACTAAGACAATATAATTATTATAGATAAAGTTTTAAGGGCATATCAGGTAATACATGATGAGGTGAATTTATTCACCTTTTACCTATTGCTTTATACTTGATTATTTGGTCGTTATTGTTCTTTTTGATGTGTTTTAGTGTTTTATTTGTAGGTTTGTCAACCATGGTGTATACTTGGAGAAGAAATCATGCGAAAGTCGAATTGGATGCAAAAGTTGAGGAAACGATGAAGAAAATCGTCAAAGCAGTTGAACAGCAGCCCACGTCGCGACGTGGGGACCCATTCCACGTCGCGACGTCCAGAAGTCAAAGATTTTGAGAAAGCAACAGCCACGCACGTCGCGATGTGGGGACCCTTCCCAAGTCGCGACATCGGTGGACGTCTCGACGTGCGACCGTGCACGTCGCGACGTCGGGGAGCGACGAAAAGCGCTGATTTTCGTCTCATTTTTGGAAACTTGCAATTTTGGCCCAATTTGAGTTATCTTTTCCAACAAGACTTCCATGAGGACTTATATGTAAATACTTTCATAGAATTACTATATATAGGGCTAGGGTTTACAGATTTTGGGGTGTGACATTATTGGGAGATTTCAAGCAAGGGTTTTCCTTTGTAATAGCTAGGGTTTTCTACCTCTTCTATTACTTGGATAATAACTTCATCTCTTATTGGATTCATATTTTTACAAGTCGAGATCACATCTAAGGTGTCTTCTTTCCTTATAATTATGTTTTCAATATTGTGCTTAATTGTTAATATTAAGATGACTGATTTAGCCATGCTAGGCTAAATCTCTTGTG
The DNA here is from genome assembly GCA_016586305.1 of Ophiorrhiza pumila. Lineage (NCBI taxonomy): Eukaryota > Viridiplantae > Streptophyta > Magnoliopsida > Gentianales > Rubiaceae > Ophiorrhiza > Ophiorrhiza pumila. Next base: position 5,802,833 of record BLIW01000011.1, read on the forward strand.
CTCCCGAAATTATGAATAAGGGTTTTTTTGCTTAATTTACATTCTAAATTCTATCTTATGATCATTGTGAATAAGTTTTACTGTGTTCTTCATAATTATGCATGTTATTTCGCGGATATTATGCATGATGAATATCTTCTTTAAGTGCAGTAAATTGCTTAGAGATAACTTGATTTAATCTTACCTACGGCCATATAGGTGGGTTAGAGTAAGTTGTTTGGAATCTATTGTGGATTGGTTGTGAATTTGTTAGATCAATTTACCTTAATTCTTTCCTACGGCCATATAAGAGGGTTTAGGGTGGTTAGTTTGGCATTAGCGTGACTGGTTTCCGGCGTTGCCTTGGCCATAAGGAGCGGTTAAACTTGAGGGTTTGGTTGAGTAGAGTTGTTGCATATGAATTCCGGGTTAATTAAGGAAGTGAACTGTACCTACGGCCATATAGGAGTGTTCAATGAATTAAGTTAATATCTAAGTAGGTAAATGCTTGAATCATTATGGCATTTACCCTTGATTTGCATGATCATAAGATAGGACGTATGTGTGTGTCTTTTATGTAACCCTATAATATAATCTCGGAGAGTACACTTGCTTAAATCATTGTTTTTCATTGAATCACCATTTTGGTTTTATCATTGTTATCCTTTTATTGCTATTAGTTTGTTAATTATTAAAACATCAAAAAGATTTTCCGTAGAACTTCAATACAGTCCTTTCCCCAGAGAACGAACTCGCTTTACTATCACCTTCATTGGGGTTGTTTAAGCTTATTTTTGAGTAGGGGTGAATAGCAACCACATGCATATTTTATATACATATTTGCCCCCATCAAATTTTGGCGCCACTGCCGGGGAAAGCAGTCGTGTTGAAGTTTTATTTTTGTTTTTGTCTTTTATTTTTATTTTTATTATTTATTTTTATTATTTATTTTTCAGTTTCTTTCCACCTTTTCTTTTTATTCTTTGTATGCCCAGGACAAGATCGTTTGGAATCGCTGAACATCAGTACGATCCAGAACTTGCTAAGACTTTACGTGCTAAGAAGAAGTTGGATTCGCCAGCAATGGCTGGATTAGATAATCAGCAAAATGTGGGTATTCCTCAAGGGGAACATCAAGATATTCCACCAGCCCAACCAGTGGTACCTCGTCGTCGGTATAGTGATCATTATGAGCCTCGAATGGACAACTTGGATTCACCATTCATTAACACTGGAGAGCATTTTCAAATCCCGCCAGCTTTCATTAATTTGATTCAAAATGGTCAGATTTTTCATGGGATGAGTACTGAAGATCCACATGCACATTTAAGGACATTCCTTAAAAAATGTAACACTAGCAATCTCCCACATATCCCTCATGATGTTCTTAAGAGAATGTTGTTCCCTTTCTCTCTTGAAGGAGCAGTTGAGAGATGGTATGACTCTATTAATGGGGCGAGGATTGAAACTTTTGATGAGGTTGCAAGGAGATTCATGACCAAATACTTCCCTCCATCCCGAATGGACAAGATCAGAATGGACTTCATGCAGTTTCGTCAAGGTGATAATGAGTCATTCACAGAAGCTTGGGATCGATTCCGGGAACTTTTCAATAAATGCCCAAACAGTGGGTTGGAGCCGGGACGAGAGTTGAATTTTTTTTGCAATGGGCTTAATGTGGATACTATGCATTTAGTAAATCTTTCAGTTGGAGGAAATTTGCGAGATAAAACCCCAGAAGAGGTTGAAGAGACTTTTGATCATATAGTAAGCAATGAGCTGATGTTGCCCTCTGGGAGAAGCAACCATGGAAGACGATAGATTGGTATGTTACAGTTGGATAAAGCAACCAACTGGGAAGCACAGATGACAGCCGTGCAGAGCCAACTGGCTAGTATTCAAGCAGCATTGACGAACAAAACCATGCCAACTTGTGGTTTATGTCAAGGAGAGCATCACATGGATCAGTGTCATCAAGTCACTAATGAGCAAGTGCAGTACGTCAACTACGACCGGAATAATAATTCAAATCAGTGGAAGCCTTCTGGTGGGAATCAGTGGTCTCAAGGAGGACAGAATCGCCCACAATATAATGCATCAAGACCAACTTATCCACCTGGCTATGGAAACCAACAGAACACACAGAATGATAATCCACAAGCATCCATGGAGGATATTATTACAGTGTTGGGGGAAAGATGGACAAGCTGTTTGGAGAATGTCAACAAAGAACAGCCAATTTGGAGAAAACAGTAGAGCTTCAAGGAGGTATGTTAAGGGAGCACAGTGCTATCCTTAAGAATGTGGAGATTCAATTGGGCCAACTAGCGAAGGAAGTTCATAATAGGCTAGATGGAGCTTTACCCAGTGATACTTTTTCCAATCCTAAGGGAAGAGAGAAATGCAATGCTGTGACACTAAGAAGTGGTAAGGAATTGAAATCTCCAAAAATTTCTGAAGAGGATTCTCCAAATGATGATCAAGAGGCTGTCAAAGTTCAGACGGAGGTGAATGATGTTCCCGAGCCAGCAGTGAAGAAGGAGGACATTGTCTGTAAGTGGCAAAAGAAAAAGCCCACAAGTGCTTTTAATTTTCCGAAATTGGCTCCACCACCACCTTTTCCTCAAAGGCTGCAGCCATCAAAGAAGAAGATCCTGTTCAGCAAATTTGCTGAAAAGATTAAGCAACTTCACGTGGAGTTACCTTTGCTGGATTTGGTAAAGTTAGCACCTACTTGCTCAAAATTCTTGAAGGATCTTATTTCGAATAAGGAGCAAATTCTGCAATGTGAGGAGGTGATCCAATTGAATGAGGTTGGGAAGTGCTTAATGAAATCAAATCTTCCACCTAAGCTCAAAGATCCAGGAAGCTGCACCATTCCGTGCAAGATTGGCTCAAGATATTTTTCTAAGGCATTATGTGATTTAGGAGCTGGCATTAATTTAATGCTTTATTCTATTGCTGTTAGTGTGGGAATGGGTGAGCTAATAAAACCAGTGGGGATAACTCTTCAGTTGGCTGATAGGTCCATCATCACTCCTATGGGCATCATTGAGGATGTTTTGGTAGTAGTTGATAAGTTCACAATTCCTGTGGACTTTATTATCTTAGACATAGAGGAGGATGAAGCAGTTCCTATCATATTTGGAAGGCCTTTCTTGGCAACTGGAGATGCTGTAATTGGCGTACGCAGCAAGACCATCACTTTGCGTGTCAATGGCGAATAGGTAACATTTAATGTCAATTATGATAAGAAACATCTGAAGGACATTAATACTTGTTTTTACATAGATGTTGTTGAAAATTCAGTTATTGATTGCAATCCTATGAAAACATGTACTGTGAATGATGATAACTCTGTAATGCATATATCTAATTCTGAAGTGCTCAAGATAGATGAGAATATAGCATTAGAGTTGAAAGATATGGTTGAAAATGTTTTCATAGAGACTTCCATTTTTGAGATAACTGAAGATGTGGAGATGCCTATAACTGAATACCATGTTAGTGTAGATTAAGGAAGATTTGCATATTTTTCATGAGATAACTAATATGGTAGAGAATTGTTATATTGATACATCCATATTTGAAATTACTGATGATTTTATTGAGACCATGGAAGCAAAACCGTTGGTGGATTCTTGTGGTTCAAACAGGGCGGAAGAAAAGGTGCCATCGAAAAATGAGGAGGCCTGGGGAATCCCAAGGATAATGGTGCAAGAAGACAAGGAGGAACCTACCTTGGAGGTGCAAGAGTGGTACAAAGTTGAGTTCATTGAACTTGCTCCTCAAATGCATGAGCTCAAGTTCCTTCTTGAAGGGCTGCACAAGAAGCATTATGCAAGAAGGCAAAGTGCTCGTGAGAGAGATTTCTTGTGGTATAAGGATGGGTATTCCGAGTCTTGAAGGAGAAGGCCATAATAATAAAGTCTAGCTAGGGACCAAATAAACCTAGAACTACCTTCTTACCTTTCTTTTAAATTAATTGCTTTTCTGTTTTTGTTTTTAGTTTTTAGTTTAAATAAAGAAGAAGGCTACTTGAGACATTGCCAAAGCTTCAACCGCACAACCAGTCTACCAGGAATGACATGGATAATAGGTGAATTCTTTCCTTTTCTCACACATTGAGGACAATGTGTATTTTAAGTGTGGGGTGGTGAAATTCATAATTATTCATTTCATGTTGTTTTGTATGTCTTTATGTTTAAATTCCTGGGCGTTGATGTGTGGATGTTATGCTTTGATTAATGGTTAATTAGTTTTTCTTAGTAGTTTTGAGTATTTCATTTTTTATTTTTATTTTGTGTCCCTTGCTTTAATTTTAGCCCGAAAATAAGTAATTTAGTAAATGATAATTCTTTTCATAGTTAAACCATGGTTTTTTATATGTTTTTATATGTTTTTGTGTGGTTTGGTTTTTATATGTTTTTTTTGTGTTGTTTTTTTTGGTGTTGTATCCAATTTTTAAAATGCAGAATCTTGTTGTGATAAGTGTCATGTTGCCAATGATGAGATTTTATCGAAAGATTCAATGTGAGATAGGAAAATGATATGCTATCTAGAGGGAGTTGGGTCTTTGATGGAAATTTTAGCATTTTGAGTCGACCATATTCATGCACTTAGGGGAACTACTGAGGGGATTGATGAGTTTGTAATCATTAAGTGGTTGGAGTGTTTTTAACACTTTGTTTAGTTAAAACTCATATAACTCGCTTATAATGTGCTCTTTAATAAATGTGCTTGCATAATTGTTTGCACTTAATGCTTTTGCATTGATAAGCTTGTTAAGCTCGTACTATCGTCCCTCTATGAGATTACTTTTAATAATAACCCTATGAGAACTCATATGGATGGTAACGGAAACTAGAAGCCATAAGACTCTGGCTTCATATTGTCACTCCTCTGCGAGACTGCTCTTAAACGAAAAGTTAATTGAGAACTTGCATGAGTGGGAATTGGTCTGAAACCCAAAGGTGAGACAGTACTCCTGGTGGATGTCACAGTAATTCTATTGAAAAACCCTACTTAAATGTGACAGTCTGGAGGAACGAGTGCTATATATAAACCTAAAGGTTTGCCGAGTGAATTCTCATTAATATGAGTGAATAATAAATTTTTAATATGATTAGTGAGAAAAAGTTGAGACAAAGACTTGGTTGTTGGAGCCCTGGCTTATGGCGTGATTGTAGACGAGTTATGAACCAAGGCGGAACCTACCGCACACACACACATGGTTGGCTCAACGTGGCTAAATGAGTATGTCAATGTACTTTGATATCTTTTGGGGACTCATATTATGTGTACATGACATTTGAATGCATGAGATTGTGAGGTAAATACATGACATTTGTTCTTAGATTGGATTGATGAAGTTGGACATGTTGTTGTTATGTTTTAGTATTTTGTGCTGTTGTTATGTGTTAAGTTTTTGTTTTAGTATTGTAATGTTTGGTTTAGTTTGTTCGGGGACGAACAAAGGTTAAGTGTGGGGGAATTTGATGAGGTGAATTTATTCACCTTTTACCTATTGCTTTATACTTGATTATTTGGTCGTTATTGTTCTTTTTGATGTGTTTTAGTGTTTTATTTGTAGGTTTGTCAACCATGGTGTATACTTGGAGAAGAAATCATGCGAAAGTCGAATTGGATGCAAAAGTTGAGGAAAAGATGAAGAAAATCGTCAAAGCAGTTGAACAGCCGCCCACGTCGCGACGTGGGGACCCATTCCACGTCGCGACGTCCAGAAGTCAAAGATTTTGAGAAAGCAACAGCCACGCACGTCGCGACGTGGGGACCCTTCCCAAGTCGCGACGTCGGTGGACGTCGCGACGTGCGACCGTGCACGTCGCGACTTCGGGGAGCGACGAAAAGCGCTGATTTTCGTCTCATTTTTGGAAACTTGCAATTTTGGCCCAATTTGAATTGCCTTTTCCAACAAGACTTCCATGAAGGACTTATATGCAAATACTTTCATAGAATTACTATATATAGGGCTAGGGTTTACAGATTTTGGGGTGTGACATTATTGGGAGATTTCAAGCAAGGGTTTTCCTTTGTAATAGCTAGGGTTTTCTACCTCTTCTATTACTTGGATAATAACTTCATCTCTTATTGGATTCATGTTTTTACAAGTCGAGATCACATCTAAGGTGTCTTCTTTCCTTATAATTATGTTTTCAATATTGTGCTTAATTGTTAATATTAAGATGACTGATTTAGCCATGCTAGGCTAAATCTCTTGTGCTCCCGAAATTATGAATAAGGGTTTTTTTGCTTAATTTACATTCTAAATTCTATCTTATGATCATTGTGAATAAGTTTTACTGTGTTCTTCATAATTATGCATGTTATTTCGCGGATATTATGCATGATGAATATCTTCTTTAAGTGCAGTAAATTGCTTAGAGATAACTTGATTTAATCTTACCTACGGCCATATAGGTGGGTTAGAGTAAGTTGTTTGGAATCTATTGTGGATTGGTTGTGAATTTGTTAGATCAATTTACCTTAATTCTTTCCTACGGCCATATAAGAGGGTTTAGGGTGGTTAGTTTGGCATTAGCGTGACTGGTTCCGGCGTTGCCTTGGCCATAAAGGAGCGGTTAAACTTGAGGGTTTGGTTGAGTAGGTTGTTGCAATAGATTCCGGGTTAATTAAGGAAGTGAACTGTACCTACGGCCATATAGGAGTGTTCAATGAATTAATTAATATCTAAGTAGGTAAATGCTTGAATCATTATGGCATTTACCCTTGATTTGCATGATCATAGATAGGACGTATGTGTGTGTCTTTTATGTAACTCTATAATATAATCTCGGGAGTACACTTGCTTAAATCATTGTTTTCATTGAATCACCATTTTGGTTTTATCATTGTTATCCTTTTATTGCTATTAGTTTGTTAATTATTAAAACATCAAAATGATTTTCCGTAGAACTTCAATACAGTCATTTCCCCAGAGAACGAACTCGCTTTACTATCACCTTCATTGGGGTTGTTTAAGCTTATTTTTGAGTAGGGGTGAATAGCAACCACGTGCATATTTTATATACATGTTTGCCCCCATCAATACACACATATTTTTTGGAGGGAGGGGTTGATTTGTTAAATATTTGCTCAGCTAGAGGGTGACTGTAATTTTTTGAAACCATAAGATTCGTTTGGTACTTTTATCAATTCTTAGGGGTGGTAAATATAATTAACCCAACTTATAATTGTAATGTATTTAACTAACTTACCATCCTAATAATTGAAACATGTTATAAATTTAATACCAATACTAACACTAATAGTATTCAATATAGGAAAAGATATATCTTCAAGCAAAAGAAACTAATGCATATGTTGTGAAGAGAAATAAATAACGAATATGTGAAGGTATTCTTTTATTCACATAAGAATTATTTGTTTTCTTCAAACTCATCTGTTGTACAAAGATGTCACTAAAGTGCATCTATTTATAGATATCAAGATATGTAAGCTATGATCCAATTTCATAACATCAATGGGAGAAATATTAATATACTTATCCTTCAAATTAATGCATTCAATGGACATTCATACTTAATGTTTCATAGCACTCCCCCTTAAATGTCCATTACATAAAGAAGAATATGTCTAGTTAAAACCTTACTAGGAAAAAATCTAGTGGAAAAAAATTATAATGAAGAAAAAAAAAGTACATTATTATTGTGTATTAATTTCTCCCCCTGATTCAAAAATCATTTGAGATCCTTCAACCAACGCATTCCAATATTCCTTATTAATTTCTCAAAAGTTGCTATCGGCAATGCCTTGGTAAATAAATCCGCCACATTATCACTTGACTGAATTTGTTGGACATTAATTTCACTATTCTTTTGCAGATCATGAGTAAAGAAAAATTTTAGTGAGATATGCTTCATCCTATCTCCTTTAATATATCCTCCTTTTAATTGACCTATACAAGTTGCATTGTCTTTATATAATATAGTTGGAGGATTTTCTTCTTCTGGAGATAACCCACAATTCTTCCCGATATAGTGGGTTATTGATCTTAGCTAAATACATTCTCGACTTGCCTTATGAATTGCTATAATTTCATCATGATTTGAAAAAGTAGCAGTTATTGTTTGTTTTATGGATCGCCATGAAATAGCTTTACCACCATATGTAAACAAATATCTAGTCTGCGATTTTGCTTATGCGGGTCAGATAAATACCCAACATTAGCATAACCAAGCAATTCTGGTCGAGAATCATAAGAATAATACAATTCAAGATAAATTGTTCTTTGGAGATAACGAAGAATGTGCTTATTACCATTCCAATGTCGTTTTGTAGGAAAAGAGCTGAATCTTGCTAACAAATTCACTGCAAATGATATATCCAGCCTTATACAATTAGCAAGATATATTATTGCACCAATAGCACTGAGATATGGTACTTTATGACTAAGAATCTCTTCATTTTCTTTTTTTGGTCTAAAAGGATCCTTAAAGGGATTAAGTGACCAAACGATTATTGGCGCACTCGATGGATGTGCTTTATACATATAAAATCATTTTAATACTTTCTGGGTATACGTAGTTTGATGAACAAAAATTTCATCTTACAAATGTTCAATTTGTAAACCAAGACAAAATTTGGTCTTTCCAAAATCCTTGATCTCAAATTCTTTTCAAATATTCAACTGCCTTTTGGATCTCTTCAGGAGTTCCAATTAAGTTGAGATCATCAACATATATGGCAATGATTACAAAATTTGACCCATCTTTCTTAATTAAAACACATAGACATATTGGGTCATTTGTACAACCTTGTTTGATTAAATATTCACTAAGACAGTTATACCATATACGCCCAAATTGTTTAAGTCCATACAAAGACCTTTATAATTTAATGGAATAAACTCCTCTTGGATTTGATTTATATGCTTTAGGCATACTAAATCCTTCAGGAATTTTCATATAGATATCATTGTCCAATGTTCCATATAAATAAGCGGTGACTACGTCCATTAGACGCATATCAAGCTTGTCATGCACTATTAAACTCACAAGATATCTAAATATAATTCTATTCACTACATGTGAATATGTTTCATTATAATCAAATTCAGGTCTTTGTGTGAATCGTTGGGCTACAAGTCGTGCTTTATATCTTACAATTTCATTTTTCTCATTTATTTTTAGGATGAACACCTATTTATATCCTACTGACTTTACACCTTTTGGTGTTTGGACTACAGTCTACAGGTCCAAATACTTTTCGTTTTGCCAATGATTTAGATTGGATTGCATCTTTCTATTTTGACCAATCATTTCTTCGACAACATTCATCAACCGATTTAGGTTCACGATCCTCATCTTCTTCCATAATATCAAGTGCTACATTATATGCAAAAACATTATCAATAATTATTTCTTTTCGATTACAACTTTTTCCTATAGTAACAAAATTTATTGAATTTTCTATAATCTCATTATCTTTAGGAGTAAGTTCTTCAGGAGCATGCTCTTCTGAAGCAATCTCTTCAGGAGCAACCTCTTCAGAAGGTTGAATTTTGTCACTGACAATATTTTGAAGTTCTTGACTCTTATCATTATTTAATCCTCTTTTCTTTCGAGGATTTTTATCTTTGGAATCGAGAGGTCTACCACGCTTCAGGCGTATATAAGACTCATTAGCACTTGTAATTTTCCCTTCAGGGATATCAATTTTCACCGGAGTATTTTCAGCAAAAATATACAATTTAGTAACTCTGCTGGAGTTATTAAATGCATCCGGTAATTGATTTGCAATTCTTTGCAAATGTATAATTCTTTGAACTTCCAGTTCATTTTCTTTTGTACGAAGATCAAGGAAATCTAATGATATTTTCCATGTGATTTTTGTTTTCGATTGATCTTTTCCTCCCCTAATGTCAGGAAATGTGATTCGTCAAAATGACAATCAGCAAATCTAGCAGTAAATAAATCACCTGCTAATGGTTCAACATATTTAATAATAGAAGGTGATTCATACCCGACATATATCACCAATCTTCTTTAGGGGCCCATTTTAGTATGTTGTGGCGGTGCAATTGGGACATAAACTGCACACCTAAAAATTCTCAAATGAGAAATATTAGGCTCATAGCCAAATGCTAATTGTAGGGAAAAATAAGTATGATAATTCGTAGGTTTTATTTTTACAAGTGTTGCGGCATGCAATATAGCATGTCCCCAAGCAGATAAAGGAAGCTTAGACCTTATAAGTAACGGTCTAGCAATTAATTGCATTGGTTTAATAAATGATTCTGCTAGACCATTTTGTATATGAACATAAGTTACAGGATGTTCATCACTTGTTCCAATCGACATGCAATAATCATCAAAAGCATGCGATGAATATTCACCAACATTATCTAGACGAATTTTCTTAATTGGGTGATCTGAAAATTGTGCTCGTAATTTAATTATTTGAGCAAGTAATCTCGCAAACGCAATGTTTCGAGTAGATAATAAGTTTACATGGGACCATCTTGTGATGCATCAATCAACACTACAAAATACTTAAATGGTCCACATGGTAGATCTACAGGCCCACATATATCACCATGAATTCGTTTTAAAAATGCAGTGGATTCAATTCCCACTTTAAGAGTTGATGGCCTAATTATTAATTTTCCTTGGGAGCAAGCAACACAGGAGAAATCATTAGAGTTCAAGACTCTTTGATTTTTCAATGAATGGCCATTTGAATTTTCAATGATTCGTCTCATCATAATGAAACCAGGATGTCCCAGACGATCATGCCATATTATAAAATTATCAGGATTTGTAGACTTCTAGTCTACTAAGTGATGACTTTCAATCGCACTTATTTTTGTATAATATAAACCAGATGAATAAGATAGTGATTTTTTCAATAAACATTTTCTTCCAGGAATGATATTTTTAATTAATATAAATTCACCATTTGTCTTATTCATAGTTTCAATATGATATCCATTTCGACGAATATCTTTAAAACATAATAAATTTCTTCAAAACGTTGTAGATAGTAGTGCATTGCTTATAGCAATTTTAGTTCCTTCAGGGTGAAAAATAGTGGCTCTTCTGGAGCCTTCTATCAATTTAGCACAACCACTTATGGTATTAACATTAATTTTTCCCATCTTAAAATAGGAAAAATACTTTTTATCTTTAAATATAGTGTGTGTAGTTGCACTGTCAATGAGACAAATATCATCATCACTATTTTTTAATTTCAAATATTTGGTATTCATTTCTTCTTCGGAAGATTCACATAGATTAATTCTTTTTTAGGAAGAATATATCAATTTCTTCTTCAGGAAGAATATTTCAATTTCTTCTTCAAGAAAAAATAATACAATAATATTATAAGTAAGAAATTTAAAGTAATATAAATTCTTATATTTTAAGGTTAGTCAAAATACAAATAAAATGAATTAAGCAAAAGAGAAATATTACCTCTCGATTGAGAAACGGAAAAATATTACCTCAAAAGTTCACACCAAAAATATATAAGCACATGTGTAATATTATTCCAATGTTTGGACTTGTAATCATCTGCTTTGATCGTCGAATCTCCCTCAATCGGTACAGTCTTGTGCTGATAACGTATTATAAATTTAATACTAATACTAACACTAATAATTAATATTCAATATAGGGAAAGTTATATCTTCAAGCAAAAGAAACTAATGCATATTTTATGAAGAGAAATAAGTAACGAATATGTGAATGTATTCTTTCATTCACATAAGAATTCTTTGTTTTCTTCAAACTCATCTGTTGTACAAAAATGTCATGTAAGTACATCTAGTTATAGCTATCAAGATATGTAAGTTATGATCCAATTTCATAACATCAATGGGAGAAATATTAATATACTTATCATTCAACTTAATGCATTCAATGGGCATTTATACTTAATGTTTCATAAAAAAACACTTCTGAAACCTATTAATTCGAGAATTTCAATACATCAAGAGCTACAAATATGGACTATAATATTTCAGCAAAGAAAAAAAAGTAATATAATTCAATACATTTACACAATTATTTCTCAACATCCTCTCATTCGATTGCTTTGATCCCCTGAGATTTGAAAAATTATATTAGGTCCCTGTAAAAATTTTAAAAAATTTAATTAAATCCTTAAGAAAATTAGAATTTTGCACCCCCAAAATTCAAATATAACTTCTACTATATAATTTTTCCCCCAAACCATGATATCTGGATCCGCCACTGTTTTGTAATCTTCAAAATCATCACTTTCTTGCTTCTTAGTTTTTCTAAAAAAATTTCTTAAAAAATATTTGTGTATTCAATAGTACATTAATTATTGTGTTGCTAATGAAATAATGGGTGAATGTTGGTAGTGGTCTTTCTCAGGTAGAACTAGGAAAAAAAAATTAGCGGGGACTGATTTTAATTTTTTTATTACATAAATGCATTTACTATATAAAGTTCTAAATCAATCATTATAAAAAGTGAATATATATATATTATATATATAAATTTTTTAATTCATCTTTCAGTTGTGCTGCAATGGATTTTATGTGATATTATGTGTTTCACTCCATATTTTATTTTATGATATTATGTATTTTACTCCTTGTTTAATATATATATATATATATATTAATTTTTTTTAATTCATCTTTCAGTTGTGTCGCAATGGATTTTATGTGATATTATGTGTTTCACTTCATATTTTATTTTATGATATTATGTATTTTACTCCTTGTTTATGTCATATAAAGATGACATTTTTTTTATTAAAGTTAAAATTAACACCAAATTGGACTAATTTTATAATAAAATTTTATCACTTTCTCTTTATTTCAATTTTAATTCTCCTCTTTATCTTAACAAAAATGCTCTTTCTAAAAATTTTTTCTTCTACCTTATTCATCATCTTGATCCTATTATTAAAATCATAAATACTTTTTATAGTAAAAGAATATATAATCTCGCACTATCATGTAATCAAATATTAGAATTTTAGGAGAATTCTTGTAATTATTTATTAAAGAATTCTATTGTACGTAGGAGTTTAAACAAACTTGGCGACGTTGTAGAAAAGTTTTGACAAATTTGGTCAGGGTTAGAATACCAGATCCTTTATCCAATATTATTATGTGTTATTCTATTTAATATTCAAAATGACGTAGTTCACTAAAACTAGGGATTAAAAGCATAAATATCATTCAAATCACTTTACAATTATTACACCCTAACCAAGAGATGAGTGAACCCTAGAGCGTAGTTTTAATTTGAGATAAATAGGATAATGTTGGACAGAGGATTCCATCTCGGGGTTGGAGGGTGAATTTTTGTAATCTTTTTGTAAAAAAGGTCTAATATAATTAAAAGTTTGGGCAATCTTGACTGGGGATGGAGGGTGTATTTTTGGAGGCCAGATCCTCTGTCAAATATTATCCTATCATATTCTGTCTAATGTTCAAAATGGCGTAATTTCACTAAAATTAGGAACTAAAAGTATAAATATTACTAAAATTATGTTACAATTAATAGACCATAACCAACAAATGAGTGAGGCATAGTTTTAATCTAAGATAAGAAAGGAAAGAGGATTCCATTTTTATTTTTTGTTATTTTCTGTTTACTTTTTATTATTATTATTATTTTTTTCTTGTTTTCTGCCTTTTGGATGAAACGTTCAATTAACGGCGTTAGTGAATTTACGTCTACTGCCTTGAAGTGGCGGGAACATTACTTATAATTTTCTAACAGAAAAAGGTTTTCATAATTTTTAATATATATTTGTGAGATTTTAGCTTTTTCAATTCTCAAAAGGAAAAGTTTTTCTATGTTACATGAGAGGTGTGAAAAATTAAAAATTATTCATTCAAATAAAAAAAAAAGAAGAAGATTAAAAAACAATTGAAAAGATATATTATATTTAAATAAAAATGAGAAAAATAAATTTAGACAAGAATAGAAATGTGATCCATATAGACGACAACGTAAAAGGAATAAAGGTTGTTGTAAACTTTGGTTTTGTTATTCTAACAATCGAAAAACATAAATAATAACTGGGCCCTTCTTCGAGGATACCATCTCATATATGATATTTGAGTATGAATTTCACTTTAACATATAATAAAGTCCTAAAAATTAACGTATAAAACATAAAAAATTAGCATATTAACTTTAAAAAAATTAGCATATTAGCGTATAAAGTATAATTCAAGTATCACAATCTCACAAGGGATTTTGCAATAATAACTAGTTAAATAAACTTCTAATTGTAATGAATTTAACTAACATACCATGCTAATAATTGAATCAGTTATGAAACCTATTAATTGAGAATTTCAATACATCAAGAGCTACAATTATGCACTATAATAATCCAGCAAAAAAAAAGTAATATAATTTTATAAATTTAAACAATTATTTCTCAGACATCCTCATTCGATTGCTTGGACGGAGTTTTGTAATCTTCAAAATCATCACTTTCTTCCTTCTTAGTTTTTCTCAAAAATTTTCTTAAAAAAAAAAAAATTGTGTATTCAATAGTACATTATTGTGCTGCTAATGAAATAAAGGATGAATGTTGGTTGTAGTCTTTCTTGTTCTTATATAGGCATTGGGTAAATACCAAAAACTTGGCTGATTCTTAGAGCATATTATTGATTGGAGCATTTCACAATAACATATATTTGACTTCAATTTCAATCAAAATGTTGAAGTACATTTCACTGAGTGTCAGACACTATATAAAGCCTGTAAAATGTACAGTAAAACACTAAAGTTGAAAAAAAAACCTTTGTATCTAACCATTATGCATATCTACAAACAACAACAAAGTGATCAATCAAATTTTCTGTTTCCTCTTTTAACTTTTTCCTACTTAATTTTTCACTTTCCAAATGTGCAATCTAATAAACAGATCAACACAAAGTGTCAATTATCAGTACATATTGCACATAAGAAATACTGAGGTTCAGCCCCATCAGCATCAACAAATCCCCTGCATCTTCTATGATGGTACACTCCGCATTCCGAACATTGTATTATTCTCTCCCCATCCCAATATTTGGCTCCACAACTACAGTCCACAGTCACTTCATCATATCCCAGTTTTTCAACATAATCAATCCCTTGCCATCTTTCCAGTTCTGATGAGATTAATTGATTCGAATTTTGCTCCCATTCTTTCACAAAATTCTTGCTGTCCAACAAGTCACTTACTGCTTCAACTGAATCTTTATAATGTGCCACCAAAAGCTTACACAAAGAAAGAATATCAACATAAAACACATTGGTTTCCTCCGAATCAATTTTGCCAACATTTTTACCAAAATGATCTTCAACTGCAACTTCTTTGTCTCTTTTGGATGTTGGAGTTTTTGAAGAAGAAGAAGGAGATGCCATAGACTTGTCCTGCAACTGCATCTCTTCAGGCAATTTGTTGCAATCAGAATTTGTAGCAGAAACTGCACCCTCATCAACAACTTCTTCCTTAATCGTAAATTAAAAAATCTTTAGTACTAATCCTCAAACGACGAATAACACAATTCCCAATTGCGAATCGGGTTATAGATTCAAGAACAGAATTAATCAAACTCTTGCTTCCAACACCATCACATTTTTTTATCTCGTCAAGCATTTTCTGCCTGCCAATGCAAGCTTTTCCACCATCACTCGCCTGACTTTTATTCATCAACATCATAATCTGATTTAGCATCAACCTAATCTTATCTTCTGTCTTCTTAGTGTTCTTAGTCTTCTCCTTCTCTGCTAGTAAAGTGGCAAGTGCATCAGCATTGATGGGCTTTCCAATTCCCATCATAAAACTCAACAAATCACTCAGAGTTTTCAATTCCACATCTGTCGCTCCTCCACACTTATTAACAATCTTGCTGATTTTGGTTCCATAGCTTTTTTTCTTGGAATCATTAACAATTTCATCAAGCTTTAATGACTTCAGATACTCAATTGCTGCCTTATACTTTTCCTCTGTAACCCCAAAACTTCCACGGCTAAACTCATAACCCCATCTACCAAACCAAGACTGACCATGTACAACACCATAAGACAACCTCACATCTGTTTCATCCTGCACCGACATTTTTCTGCACATATATAGTATCTCATATCATAATTCACTTAATTCACACACGAAAAGTATATACATTTGAAAAGAAAAAAAACAAAATCTTGAAAATTACCTAGTGCATAGGGTTGAACAAAGACGATCCCAGAAGTTCATTAGGCGAGTTTTACTGAGATATTTTGGTTCCTCTTTCAGTCCGTTGATGAAAATGAGATGCCCATCTCCATTGCTATGAACCATACCATATAAAATACAAGTTTCAAGCTCACGGATTTCATCCTTCCATGGTCCTTTCCAGTGATTCGATGGACGAATTATGAAATAATACGTTCTCTTACATGCAAAATGATGATCCCATCCTACAACAACATAATTAATAGCCCATTTCAAATTTCACCAACAAGAATCAAGAAAAAATGAAAAAGAAATTAAAATGAAGAATCATTAAACAAGAAGATAAAAAAAAAAGCCCATCAATTCAAGATGATAAAGGATTTAAAATTTACAGAACCCATGATCAATTTCAAGAAGATAAAGCGTGACATACCAATGAATTCACAGCAACCGCAGTACGGCTTCAGAGATATTCTACCAAAGGTTTCTTCAATTGTGTATAGAGGAAAAGAAAGCCGATGATTTTCTTCACCGGTTACCAGAGTAGTAGACCGTAAGGACATACCAGAATCTGCATGAATCTGATCACCGAATTCTGGAAGAAATGATCGAACATTTTCTCTAAACGGGCGAGAGTTAAAACTTCTAATTGATTCCTGAGAAGGAAAGTTTTCAAATTCATAAGAGTTTTTTGGTTTTACTTTTTCATCTTGACGTTCTTCACGAATCTTGGAAGCCATTGAAGAAGAAGTAACGAAGCTTTGTTTAAATTCTTGGAACTACAGAAAACTGAGAGCTTTCAGCGTTGTTTTTATAAGTTTGCAGAGGTCGGTTTCTTGATTTTCTGTTTTTTTGCTCGTTTCCGCTTTTTGGATGAAACGTTTAACGGCGTTATTTATAAATTTCTAAAAAGAAAAAGTTTTTCATAATTTTTAATAAAAATTTGTGAGATTTTAGCATTTTTCAATTCTCAAAAGGAAAGGTTTTTCTATGTTACTCTGCCAATGACATGGGTAAAAAATAAAAAAGTATTAATTTAAATTAAAATGAAAAGAAGAAGATTAAAAAAACAATTGAAAAGAAATCAAAAGAAAAGATATATTATATTAATTAAATAAAAAAATGAGAAAATGAATTTAAACAATAGCCGAAATGTGATTCATATAGTCTATTGGACAAAAGTTTAATTGTTCTTATAAAGTTAGGTTTTGCTATTCTAACAATCAAAAAACATAAATAATAACTAGTTAAATAAACTTGTAATTGTAATGTACGTATTTAATTAACTTAACGTGCTAATAATTGAAATATTAATCAAACCTATTCATTAAGAATTTCAATGCATCAAGAGCTACAAAATATGCACTATAAATCATTCATTAAAAAAATATATATAATTCTATAAATTTAAACAAATTTTTCTCAGACCTCCTCATTCGATTGCTCCGAAGGAGTGTTGTAATCTTCAAAACCATCACCTTCTTCCTTCTTAATTTTTCCCAAAAATTTTCTTAAAAAAAAAAAAAGGAATGGTGTGTTCAATAGTACATTATTGTGCTGCTAATGAAACAAAGGATGAATGTTGGTTGTGGTCTTTCTTGTTCTTATATAGGCATTGGGTAAATACCATATTAACAAATTGCAATCTTAGGATTTGCAGAAGAAAATTGTTGTTTGGAAACATATTCTCCCAATTAGTAGTGTAGGTTGCCATGCTCTCACAAGAAAGGATAAAAGGAAAATCTTTAAAGACATCATGTTTTACATAATAAAATAAAAGGGTTAATTATATTTACCAAGGGTATATTTTGATAAAATATCCAGTGCTATAGTTTGATGAAAGTACTCAAATATTTGTCAAGTTGTGCACACTACAGTCTGTGGGTTGAGTTTTAAATGGAAATGCATTGAAGGTTTCTTTCCTAAAGGAAAACTCAAAAATATATACCACCATAAGATGGCTTAGGGTTAAAAAGTTAAAATTAAAAGATCTATATATAAGTTAAGATAAATGAAAGAGTTAGGTCTCTTGTGAAGCAATTTCATACATACAATGCGAGTTAATCGAGATTTCAATTAACAATAATTTTAATTAAAGGTGATTAATTATAATCGATTTTAAATGAGTGTTTCACTTTATAAATACAGGTCATGATAATAATTCTACTTTAACTTCTTTACTCACATTTTAATTAAACCACTTTAAATGCACAAAATAAAGAAGCATTGATCATACTCAAGGAGATGTAGCACAAAGTGCTCTTTTATTCCCAAGTAATTCCTTGTTCTATAAAACCTTTTGGTATGGAGTTGCATAATAATGCAATGCATTTCTTAATTGCTCAAACAAAGAAAAAAACTAAAACTTAATGGGAAGAAACTAAGCTGCAAATTGTCAATAACAATAACAATAACAAGCCAAAAACTTAGCTGATTCTTAGAGCATATTATTGATTGGAGCATTTCACAAGAACATATATATAGGACTTCAATTGCATTCAAAATGTTGAAGTACAGTTCATTGAGTGTCTCACACTATATAAATCCTGTAAAATGTACAGTAAAACACTAAAGTTGAAAAAAAAAATCTTTGTATCTAACCATTCTGCATTTCTAATTGGTAACAAAACCCCACTATTGACTGCACTGATCTCATCTGTAAAAAACAACATCAATTTCTGTTTCCTCTTAACTTTTTCCTACTTCATTTTGCACTTTCCAAATGTGGAATCTATCAGCACATATCGCACACATGAAATACTGCGGTGCAGCCTTATCATCATCAAATCCCCTGCATCTTGTATGCTGGTGCACTTTGCTGTCCGGACATTGTGTTAATCTCTCCCCATCATCATATTTGGCTCCGCAGGTACAGTCCACAGTTAATTGATTCGAATTTTGTTCCTCATCATCATCATCATCATCATCATCATTCCTTTCTTTCACAAATCACAAAATTCTTGCTGTCCAAAAAGTTCCTTTCTTCCTCATAATCATCATCATCATGATTCCATTCTTTCACAAAATTCTTGCAGTCCAAAAAGTCCCTTATTTCCTTATCTTTGTAAAGTACCGGAAAAAGGTTAAACAAATCAAGAATATCATCATAAAACACATTGGTTTCCTCCAAATCAATTATGTCAGTTTTACCAAAATCTTCGTCTGTTGGAGTTTTTGAAAGAAGATGCCATAGACTTAGACTTGTCCTGCACCAAACTCTTTATTTTCTCCTGAAACTGAAAGCTTTATTCTTTTTTCAGGCAATTTGCAACCAGAATTCTTTCTAGCAGAAGCTGCTGCAACTCTTTCTGATGATGATCCTGCACCCTCATCAACAACTTCTTCCTCAATCGTAAATTCGAAATCTTTAGTACTAATCCTCAAGCGACGAATGACACGATTCCCAATTGCGAATCGGGTTATAGATTCAAGAACAGAATTAATCAAACTCTTGCTTCCAACACCATCACATTTTTTTATCTCGTCAAGCATTTTCTGCCTGCCAATGCAAGCTTTTCCACCATCACTCCCCTGACTTTTATTCAACACGATCATCATCTGATTTAGCATCAACCTAATCTTATCTTCTGTCTTCTTAGTGTTCTCAGTCTCGTCCTTCTTTGCTAGTAATTTGGCAAGTGCATCAGCATTGATGGGCTTTCCAATTCCCATCATGAACCTCAGCATATCACTCAGAGTTTTCAATTCCACATTTGTAACGCCTCTGCAGTTTTGAACACTCGTGCTGATTTTGAGTCCATAGCGTTTTTTCTTGAAATCAGAATCAATTTTATCAAGGTCTAATGACTTCAGTTACTCAATTGCTGCCTTATACTTTTCCTCTTTAACCCCAAAACTTCCACGGCTAAACTCATAACCCCATCTACCATATCAAGACTGACCATTTACAAAACCATAAAGCAACCTCAGATTTGTATCATCCGCACTGAAATTTTTCTGCATATATATAGTATCTCAGATCATAATTGACTTAATTCAACACGAAACATATATACATTTGAAAAAAAAATCTCGAAAATCACCTAGTGCATAGGTATGAACAAAGACGATCCCAGAAGTTCATTACTTGAGTTTTACTGAGAAAAGTTGATTCCTCTTTCAGTCCATTGATGCGAATGAGATGCCCATATCCATTGCAATGAACCAAACCATAAAAAATATGAGTTTCAAGCGCAAGGATTTCATCCTTCCATTGCTCTTTCCAGCGAGCAAATGCAGGAATTATGAAATGATACTTTCTCTGAGACACAAAATGATGACCCCATCCTACAACAACATAATTAATAGCCCATTTCAAATTCCACCAACAAGAATCAAGAAAAATTGAAACTTGAAGAATCATTAAACAAGAAGATAAAAAAAAAAACCCATCAACTCAACATGATAAAGGATTTAATATTTCTCAGAACCCATGATCAATTTCAAGAAGATAAAGCGTGACATACCAGTAACTTTGCAGTAAGCGCAGAACGGATTCAGAGAAATGATATCAACGGTTTCTTCAATTGTGTATAGAGGAAAAGATCGACCATTTACTTCACCGGCTAGAAGAGTAGTAGACCATACGGGCTTACCAGAAACTGCAGAAACTTGAATCTCACCGCATTGTTGCAGAAATGATCGAACATTTTCTCTAAACGGGCGATAGTCAAGACCAATTGATCCCTGAGACAGAAAGTTTTCAAATTGATAAGAGTTTTTTGGTTTTTCTTTTTCATCTTGAGATTCTTGATGAATCTTGGAATCCATTGAAGAAGAAGTAACGAAGGTTTGTTTAAATTCTTGAAACTAAAGAAAACTGAGAGCTTTCAACGTTGGTTTTATAAGTTTGCAGAGAGGTTGGTTTCTTGATTTTATTTATTTATTTTTTTCCTCTTCTTTGGCGCCTTTTGGATGAAACGTGCAATTAACGGCGTTAGTGAATTTACGTCTATTGCCTTGCTTTGGCGGGAACATTATTTTATAATTTTCGAAAAGAAAAAGCTTTTTATAATTTTTAATAAAAATTTGTGAGATTTAGCATTTTTCAATTCTTAAAAGGAAAGGTTTTTCTATTTTACTCTGCCAATGACATGTGTAAAAAATAAAAAAATTATTAATTTAAATTAAAATGAAAAGAAGAATATTAAAAAAATAATTGAAAAGAAATCATAAAAAATATATATTATATTTATTAAATAAAATGAGAAAATGAATCTAGACAATAGTTGAAGTGTGATCCATATAGTCTAACGATAAAAGTTTAATTGTTGTTGCTGTAAACTTCGGTTTTGCTATTCTAACAATAAAAAACATAAAGAATAACTATTTAAATAATTAAACTTGTAATTGTAATGTACGTATTTAATTACCCTATTAACTGAGAATTTCAATACATCAAGAGCTACAAATATGCATTATAAATCATTCTGAAATATATATATATATATATATATAATTCTATAAATTTAAACTATTTCTTATCATACCTTCTCATTCGATTGCTACGACGGAGTTTTGTAATCTTCAAAATCATCACTTCCTTGATTTTTTTTCCCAAAAATTTTCTTAAAAAAAATGTGTATTCAATAGTACATTATTGCAGTGCTAATTATGAAACAAAGATGAATGTTGGTTGTGGTCTTCCTTGTTCTTATATAGGCATTGGGTAAATACCATATTAAGAAATTGCAATCTTAATTTGGATTTGGAGAAAAAAAAAATGTTATTAGGAAACATATTCTCCCAATTAGTAATATAGGTTGCCATGCTCTCACAAGAAAGGATAAAAAGAAAATCTTTAAAGACATCATGTTTTACATAATAAAACAAAATGGTTCATTATATTTACCGAGCTATATATAGTTTGATAAAAGTATTCAATGCTATATAGTTTGATGGTCAAAGTACCGAACGAAAAATATTTATCAAGCTGTGGTTTGATGAAAGTACCGAATAATGAATTAATAACTATGCATTAACTTTAGAAAAGAGGGAACAAATCCACAAAATTAACAGAAAATAAACCAAATCATGTTTGAACATCAATCATTTAAAAAATAAATACAATTTGAGTGACTATAAAACTATCCATAATACAATATGTACCCCTTAATGCAGTTTAAGCTACAACTTTCAATCCACTAATGGTCATAGAAGGAGAAAACTAATACTATTTCAGCAGGGGACAAACTACAAAGATTTATTTCTTCAAGTACTATGTGATCATGGTGACATACAACTTATTTTTATTTAAACCCTTATCAAGTAATTAGTGAATTTTAACGAATAAGTGTTAAAAGACATATCGCGTGTATTCATACAATAAAACTCGCGATGAAAGAATGAATTATGCATTGTGTCATTTTGTTTATCAAACAAAATCTTGAACTACAACTTCATATATCTCTTTTGGAGGTCGGACATTTTTTTACAAGATATAAACCGTATCATTCGTAATCAAGAGGGAATTATCCATTGAAATTTACCACACAAATAACCAGCTCAGTGTCATCAATATATATATAATATATGTATACAATCCCTACCCTTTTCCTGCAACTCTTGCCCTGCATGCATGGCATAGTATTTTTCTATTGAACTGTTGACTTCACGGCTAATTAACTCTCAGAATCCCCCAATTTACCATACCAAGGCAGACCATTTACAAAAACATAAACCAACCTCAGTTTTTTTTTGAAATTTTCATGCATATTATAATATCTCAGATCATAATCCACTTAATTAACCATGAAAAACACATCTAAAAGATAAAAACAAATCTGAAAACATCACCCAGTGCATAGGGATGAACAAAAACGATCCCAGAAATTCATTCCACAAGCATGACTAATTAATAAAATTTGATTCCCTTTTCAGTCCATTGATGCAAATGAGATGCCAATATCCATTGCAATCACTAGTACAAAAAGGGATTTTAAACCGCCTTTTTAGAGCGGTTAAATAAAATTCGGTGTAATTTATAAAAATGCGGTGGCATTATCGTAATATTAAACACGAATTTAGACTTCTTACACCGGTTATAAGAATAACCGGTGTAGAAAGATTTTTTTTTACACCGGTTATAAGAATAACCGGTGTAGAAAGTTTTGAAGTTTTTGTTTTACACCGGTTATTCTTATAACCGGTGTAGAAAGTTTTTTTTTTTAGAAAGTTTTTTTTTTACACCGGTTATAACAATAACCGGTGTAGAAAGTTTTTTTTTTTTAGAAAGTTTTTTTTTACACCGGTTATAAGAATAACCGGTGTAGAAAGTTTTTTTTTTTTAGAAAGTTTTTTTTTTACACCGGTTATTGTTATAACCGATGTAGAATTTTTTTTTTTTACACCAGTTATTCTATAACCGGTGTAGAAAGTTTTAGAGTTTTTTTAAAAGCCCTTCTAGTACTTGTCGGGAGCTGCTCTCTACGATTTGTCTTCCAAATCTCTTCCAAAGAAATTTTCTCTAGATCTGAAACACTTTCAAAATTTTCAATTTTTCAAATCTCTTTTTCTTTCCATGGTCAACACCCCTTGCCCTTTCTCCTCCCGGACCTTCCCCTATCAGGCCAATACATCCTCAATTTCAAGCCATCATCCAAACTATTGCACTTTTATTTTGAGCAATAAAGTTCCAAACTTCGGCAAACTTAATCCTCAAATCAAAATCCATTTCGTACTGCCTGTCGCATCTCTTGCATTGGACTTCACCTTTGATGGTGAAAATCTGTTTTGATAGTAATACTGGAAGCTGTGGATGGTGGCCCGGTGGGTTGTTGGCCATGGAAAGGGGGCTGGGACGGTCTCACATGTTGACCTTATGCATTTTTTTAACCTTTGCTTTTCATGGTGAGATGCCTAACAAAGGCCATATTACCGCAAGGAGGTAAATCTTGAACTGATTGCTCCTCCCAACTGTATATAAATTGGAGGGATGGCAAGTATTTCCACAACAAACAAATTGTAGTACACATTTTCCTTTGTGGATTAATTTGATCATGGCCGCACTCCAACTCCTATAGGACTACAAAATGGGGATTTTAAACAAACAAAAGAAGAGAATACTCTACTGAAATTGATCTTTGTTGTAAGCATAATGTGGAGCATTATAGTATTCACCATAGTCCTTTTGTACCCTCATCCGCATGTAACTTGTTCTTTTGACCCAATTGCAGGCATAGGCTGTTCGTAGATAGTGTGAGGAGGACTCGATCAACAATATGGTTGAAGAAAACTGACAACCAATTCCGTAGTCTGCTTCACAAGAAAAAACTTTTTACACCGGTTATACAACCGGTGTAAAAAGTCTTTGTTACACCGGTTTATAAACCGATGTAATAAATTTCTACCTTTTACACCGCCTGTATATACACCGGTTCATTTTTAAAATAACCGGTGTAAATATCCAGATTTAACCGGTGTAACAGGCTATTTTTGTATTAGTGAATATATGAACTAAACCATATAAAAGAGACAAAAACTCAAAAACTTTAATGAGACGTGTTTCATATATGAAACGGGTAATTAATCGTCATTGAAATTGTAATTCTAATCTTCTGTCATTTTTATTATACATTAAAATCATGATTAACTCTCATTTCACAAATGAATGTAATTCGTGACATGAGACCAGCCCTATAAATATGAGTTCTAAGCTCAAAGATATCAGCCTTCAATCATTTTTTTTCCATTGATCAAATCCATGAAATATGAAGTGATACTTTCTCTTAGGCAATAAAATGACGAGCCCATCCTACAATGACATAATTAATATAGACCATTTCAAATTCCAACCAAAAGCCATCAACAAAATCAATAAGAACTGGAATATAAATAAATAAATAAAAGAATCATTAAACAAGATGATAAATAACCACCAAATAGATTTTCTATTACATTCCATACTTTAATCTATATTTCAATTTACAAATACAGATCACCACGGTGTATTTAACACTTATAATTCACTAATTATTTGATAGGGTTTTAGTTAATATACTTGTGTGTAATTATAAATTAAAATGAGTAATGATAGGGGGAGTGAAAAATTAGGGTGAAAATGTAAAGTGACAAACTAATACCCTAATCAAATGATAAGTGAACCCTAATGAATAATGGATAATTTTGTCTTTTTATAACTGGCACGTCAATCATTTTACGTTTTCACTCCAATTTTTCCCTCTGTATACTATTACTCAATTAAAATAGGGATTAAAACATAAAGATAAAATTTTCGCAAAATCCATGTTCAATTCCGAAAAATAAAGCGTGATATTCAAGTGAATTTGCAGTCATCAATCGCATAACGGGTTCAAAGAGTTCTCAAAGGTTTCTTTAATTATGTAGAGTAAAACAACCCCGGCTTAATTCTCCGGTGGTTAGCTGAGTAGATCATGTGGGCAGGCATACAAGAAACCGCATAATCTTGAATCTCATATTCTTAAGCAAATCATTTTAAAGTTTCTCAAAACCGGCCATAATGAAGACCTCTAATTGAGCTAGTTAGCCTGAGAATGAAGCAAGATTTTCAAATCCAAATGGAGTTAGGAAGCCTTTTCATAATTTTCAATAAAACCCCATAAACTAGTTTAGCGTTTTTCAATTTCTAAGAGGAAAAGATTTTGTCAAGAAAACCTTAGTCTATAAATATTATATATATGTCCTGATCAAACAAACAAAAAATAATAATAAACCCCTTCAACCCCATCAATATCTCTTCAATTTGTGTTCGTTTCATTTAATTTATTACTATAAAATTTGTCATCGTTCATTTTCAAGAAATTGATATAAAAGGCCATCAATGGAAATACAAAGGTTTTTACCAACAGAAAACGAATTAATCACATACCTTGAACGTAAAGTTCAAGGAAAAACCGTGCCTTCTGTTCAAAGATATTGATATTTATAGCCTAGAAATCAGCCCAGAAAAATTATTTCAGGATACCAAAACGTTAACGTTGTCTACGTTTTTACAAAATTGAAAAAATTTGTTAAGAACGGAAAAAGATGTGATCGGAGAGTTGGAGATTGTACTTGGAAGGGTAGCAACAATGGTTCTAAAATTCTTGATGGTTGAGGAAATACCGTGGGATGGGTCAAAACTTTCCATTTTGAAAATAAGTTGGATGTGGAGCTCAGATACACCATGAAAGAATATACGTTGAATGACTCCATGCTCATGCATGCAAAAGAAAACGTAAGTACTCCGTCTTGGTTTTTTTTTTCTCAAATTAATTATTGGATAAAAGTTATTTTTAGCTGATTTTTTCTTGAATTATGTTGAATTCTTTTTTTTTTCTGATTTGCGATTTAATTCTATATTTTCTTAAATTCTTAGGTGATTTTTTTTTTTTTTTTTGCTATTGATTTTCAACATATAGCCATATAGGCAGTGGTGAAGTTAGAAACTATGGTGAGTGGGGCATATATAACTGATTATCCTATGATCAAATAATACATTTTTTTCAATCTTACAGCTATTTTTTTTTTCAATTTTTAGTTAAGCGGTGATATTTTGAACTCTAAAATATATTTAATATATGTGTATAACTTGTAAAGTTCCAAAAATTTTTAGCAATTCTCAAATAAAAATATTTGTAATGTAGTTTGCTATATAATTTTTATCATTTATATATCTTACTTTATAGGTACAAATTACCTACGCAAAATTATACATTAATTAATTTCTAAAAGTTTATATACATGTTCGAATCAAGATGCATACACATATCAAACATTACTCTTTTTTTTTTATCTTATTCTAGTATTTTACTAATATTTTGGTTTATTAATGTCAACTTAGTTAGTAAAATATAGAACTCTTATTTAAATCCTTTTAATTTTCATTACTTATCGATCAATAATACTATCATATTATATTTGAATAGTAAAAATAATGCATACTTTAAATCAAAGCTATATGTTTTCTTTATTTAAAATTTTTCAATGGGAGTAAAAAAAGGAAAATTGCTATTTTAAAAAAATTTCATAAATAGTTTCCTTATGTGTATGTCAATCAACACCTCCATATACGATGTGCTACTAATTGCACACAAATAAATATGAAAATTATATCGAACTAAGAATTAGCAATTTTATATTCTTTATTTAAACTTGTCAATGGAATAAAAAATAGAAAAACTAATGCATATTTCTTAAAATTTTCATGAATATTTTCCTAATATGTATAAAGAGCATTGGAGATCACTGGGGGCAATTGCCCCCACTGCCCCCAGTGTATCTCCGCCACAGCATATAGGCACCCCATTATTTTACATGTTCGTTTTGTAACATGTTATTTGAATTGGGAGTTGATTTTTCTTGTTTCTTGTTTCCCTCTTCTCTTTTTTTTTATTAGACGTTCTTAATTTTTTTAACTACTTAGGGTTTAGCACACAGCTCAGTGAATAATATTCAACACTTCATACTTAGTCCTCATGCACATATATGCAACCATAATTATATGTATATATAAAAAATAAAAAAAAAATTGTAAGTATTCGGATTTAACTTTGTAGTGATGATTTAGAAAGAAGTTGATAGAAGTGCATAAAGGGTTTTTGTTTTTGTGGTTTTTTAAAGTACTAATAATTTTTTTGGGCAAAATGCATGTGATTTTTTTTTTCCTTGGTTTCTATTAGCATAATATATCAAACAAATTAAATTTATTCTCATGTTTTATATCTGCAGTTGAAGGATTATGTTTTATGCCAAATTTACAAGAAATTTAACGAAGAAGAAAAATCAAAAGATGAGAATACTTTACAACCAATAGTAGAAATTGTTATAGAAGAAGCAAGTCCTACAGCACAAGAGCAAGATTCCAACATGTCTACTTCTTGCGATGGGGAGGAAAATGATGCAAATCTACATGAAGAAGATATACATGAAGAAATGGAGTGCACTGAATTTGGAAGGAATCTTGCAAGAACTTTGAGGGGTTACATGCAAACACCTTTAGACAAAACAGAGGATTCATTATTGGTGCCAAATAAATGAAATCATAGATGAATTCTTGATGAAGTAGTTATATAGTTGTAATACTTTGTTAATTTATTAAAAAATACTTCAACTTCTTTTCTCTAATTGCATTGCAAGTTTGAAATTATATATCAAATTCATGAAAAAGGTCAGTCAATTAACAAAAAAAAAATCAAAATTTTAGTACAAATGATTGTGGATTTAGACAATATATATAGGGAATTGTTTGGCATGCAACCCTTGTCATTTGAAAATCATTGTGATTAAGTAGGTGTCATTTGAAATTCGTTCTGTAGAATATTATTATTGTATGGGTTTCTCGTGATTTCAATCCCAAATAATGTGATTAAATAATAAAAATAATTAAATAAATTAGAAGAGAAACAGAAGGGAAGTTTTGGAATACGTTCAACAATTAATCTTTTTACAAATGGTAACTTACGTCAATCGTCCCTTAATTTAGGGATTAATTTTGAATTTGTTCTTTGACTTCAAAACGTTTCATTTTAATCACTCATCTTACATTTTGAATTTTAAATCATCCTCAGTCTATTTTTCGTCTATGTGTAGACAAATTACGTCTCTCACGCATGTGACACATAACAAAAAAGATAAAGTTAATGAACAATAACTATGAAATAAATTAAATATACTATGATATAAATAAATGATAAACAAAAATAGTTCATATTACCATTCGATTTGTCACGTATCACGCACATGATAGACATAATTTGTCTACACATAGACGAAATATGTGAAGACTATTTAAAACTCAAAATGCAATATGTGAGACTAAAATGGAACGTTTTAAAGTTAAATGACAAATTTGAAATCAACCCCCAAATTAAGGGATGATTTGTGTAATTTACCCTTCTACAAATTATAATTTAAATCATTCCTTAGAGGTTTATATAATCAATGATCTGGAATTTTATAAAGAAAATTTTCAATGTTAATTTACTTGTATGATGCCGTATAATTAATTAATACATCAAATAAATTAGAGGAGATGAAGAAGTTTCCTAATTTTTTTTCTTCATGTATACTTTTATTAAAATTTTCAAACAAGGTCACTACTACACAACTAAAATTAGAAGGGATATAACCTAAACAATAAAAGTGTGTGAAATATAATACTCTCTCTATCCCATAAAAAAAAAATAAATCGAACATTTACAAATGATATTTTACTTTGTGATCCCATTGTTTTGGTTTACTACTTTCACTCTCCAATTTTTAATTTCAAATTTGAATTATTACATGATAATAATATTAGAAAAGAGTACCCCAAAAAATTGTCCAAAAAGAGTTTCAAAATACCTTGACCTTTACAAAATGACAAACATTACAAAACATAAATCATTTAAAAAATAAATACAAAAATATATGACAAAAGAAAACATTAGATCTGCAAAGTATGAAATCATTCCCTTGACTTTATATGCATAAACAAAGAAGAGTAATTACTTGTTCTATAAGAACTTTTGGCATGAGAGATTGCTTGATAATGCCAATGCATTTCTTAATTGCTCAAAGAAAACACAACCCTTGAATGATTACATCGAAAGAAGCAACTATGTTTGATTTGATAGATTAAACATATGGAGGATAGATAATAAGCTTGAATGCATTATTTATCATTCTTTGCTGTTTTTGCTGCTGAATCAACCTGGCAGAAGCAGCAGCTGCAGATGTTGGCCAATATAGCTCGAGATTTTGGAGCCCGGATACCTCGCCAAATCCCAAAGGGATCTCCTCAAGGTATGTGCAGTGTTTAAGGACCACTCTTTCAAGTCTAGGAAAGTTATGACCTGAAGCATTCCAATGTATCAAGTCTGACCTCCCAAGGTACAAAACTCTAAGCAAACAAAAGCCCCCGTCGAGTGGTTCCCATAGACTCCCCTTGAAGGCATTTTGTTTTAACTTTAACACCTCCAGATTAGGCAGTGTTGGATAAATATCGAAACTCACGTTGTATCTAATAGCCCAAAATAATAATAGCGACAGTAACGAGAAAAATAAATGGGACAATGGATACAGAGATTTACTTGGTTCGGTCAATGTGACCTACGTCCACGGCCGGAGGCGGTACCAAAATTCACTAATATGTGAAAACAAAATTACAAAGGTGGAACACAAAAGTTCTGCAAATCTTTTCTGAAAGCAAAGAAAATAACAGAGGGATTTCTAAAAGCAAAAGGAAAGAGAGAAAAGCTAGAAGGCTGCTTTTGCTGAAGAGATTTTGGGATGCCTTCGGTGATTCACCGAGGCTTCTATTTATAGGGAAATTTTGGACAACAACCAATGTAGCCCATTCTTTAGCCGAGTGGAGTTCCCTCACATTATGATGGTGGTGGTGCAGACCATTTATTACAAATCTCCACCTTGGTCTGCATTCCAAAAATAGTGACTTAATCAAACACACCTCCGGCAAAGCCCCAATGGGCTGAATCACAAACTATGAACACCAATCAAGTCCAAGCATTGCTTGAACTTATATACTGGAAGAGCTTTCATAAACATATCAGCAGGATTGTCCTTGGTATTAATCTTCTGAACAAGGACCTTCTTCTCAGCAATGGTATCTCGAATGAAATGATATTTGATATCAATATGCTTCGTCCGCTCATGATACATGTGGTCTTTAGTCAAATGAATTGCACTTTGACTATCACAGTAAATGACATTAACCTCTTCTTGTAGAATTAATTCGCCGAATAAACCTTTCAACCATAAAGCTTCTTTGATAACCTCTGTGATTGCCATATATTCTGCTTCAGTAGTGGATAAAGCCACTACATGTTGTAGAGCAGCTTTCCAGCTAATTGCACAACCTCCAATGCAAAATACATAACCTGTAAGAGACCTGCGCTTATCAAGGTCACCGGCGTAGTCTGAATCAACAAAACCAACCAAAGTGTTGTTGGTTCTACCGAACTCCAAACAAGAGTTTGAGGTACCCTTCAAGTATCTGAGTATCCATTTCACAGCCTGCCAATGTTCTTTGCCTGGATTTGCCATATACCTGCTAACAACACTAACTGCTTGTGAAATATCTGGACGAGTACAAACCATTGCATACGTGATACTGCTAACGGCACTAGAATAAGGAACACGTGCCATATAACTTTCCTCTTCCTCTGATTTTGGTGATTGAACAGCAGATAACCTAAAATGGATAGCGAGAGGAGTACTAACTGGTTTGGCATCCAACATGCCAAATCTCTCCAAAAATTTCTTGAGGTAACTTTCTTGGGTCAAATATAATTTTCCAACTCCTCTATCTCGTCTTATCTCCATACCAAGAATTTTCTTAGTTGCTCCCAAGTATTTCATTTCAAATTCACCATTCAATAAGGCCTTCAACTGGTGAATTTCTGCAAGATTCTTAGCCGCAATGAGCATGTCATCAACATATAACAAAAGATAAATGAATGAATTATCTTTTAACTTCCGGAAGTAAACACAACTATCATACATGCTCCTGGAGACATCATGACCCAACATAAATGAATCAAACCTTTTCTACCACTGTCTTGGAGATTGCTTCAATCCATACAAGGATTTCTTCAATAAGCAAACATGGTCTTCCTTACCTTTAAATTCGAAGCCTTCAGGTTGTTTCATATAGATCTGTTCATCTAATTCACCATATAGGAACGCTGTCTTAACATCAAGCTGTTCCAATTCCAAATCAAACATGGCTACTAATGCAAGCAATGCACGAATAGAGCTATGTTTCACAACAGGTGAGAAAATATCATTAAAATCAACACCTTGTACCTGACTATAGCCCTTTGCAACTAATTGTCCTTATACCTTGCATCGTCAACACCTGAATTACCTTCTTTTCCTTTGAAGATCCATTTGCAATCAAAAATTTTCTTTCCTTTCGGCAGCGTCACAAGATCCCAAGTACCATTTTTGTGTAGAGATTCCATTTCTTCATTCATTGCCACCACCCACTTATCTGAATCAGCACCTGAAATCGCCTCTGTATATGTGGAAGGTTCTCCATCTCCACATGTTTCATGTGCTGCTGATAAAGCATATGCAACCAAATTTGCCAAATTTGCATACCTCTATGGTAGTCGAATCTCTCGTCTTGGTCTATCTCTGGCTATGGAATATTCTTCTTCTACTGGTTCATCAACAACAAGGTCTAGATCTGGTTCATCACCTTGGTCTGTAGAAGAACTTTGAGAAGGACTGATATTTATGATCTCTAACTCCACCTGTTTCTGTGTGCTATCGTTTTCTAAATTACAAGGATTACAAGACTCTTTTCTAGGATTTAACATGAATGATTCATCAAATGTAACATCTCTGCTAATTACAAATTTAGGTGATTTGGGATCAGGACAAAATAATCTGTATCCTTTCACCCCTGAAGCATAACCGAGGAAAATACATTTTCTAGCCCTAGGCTCTAACTTTCCCTCATTTACATGCATATATGCTGGACACCCAAATATTCTTAAATTGAAGTAATTAGCAGGAATACCTGACCACATTTCCTCTAGAGTCTTGAAATCAATAGGAACACACGGAACACAGTTGACAATATGACAAGCTGTGGCAATGGCTTCCGCCCAAAAATCTGAAGTCAACCCAGCATTTGAGATCATGCACCGAGCTCTTTCCAAAAGAGTCCGGTTCATACGCTCGGACATACCATTCTGTTGAGGCGTCATTCTAACGGTACGATGTCGAGCAATTCCTTCATTTTTACAGAATTCATTGAATTCCGTTCCACAAAATTCCAAGCCATTATATGTCCGTAGCCGCTTAATATGTTTTCCTGTCTGCTTTTCAATCAAAACCTTCCATTGTTTAAATGTCAGGAAAATATCATTTTTATTCTTTAAGAAATACACCCAAACCTTCCTTGAAAAATTATCAATAAATGTTACCATATACCTTGCACCACTCTTAGAAGAAACACGAGAAGGCCCCCAAAGATCAGAATGGATATAATCCAAAGTACCTTTTGTTTTATGGACTGCAGGTGAACTGAAACTGACTCTTTTCTGTTTCCCAAAAATACAATGTTCACAAAAGTCCATCTTACCAGTACTTTGTCCACAAAGTAGGCCTCTGTTGCTTAACAACGTTAAGCCCTTCTCACTCAAGTGTCCCAATCGCATATGCCACAATTTGGTGATGTCGGTATCTGATGATATGGAGACTGCTGCAGCACCTAAAACTGTAGATCCCTGCAAAATATACAAACTACCAGACTTGCAAGCTTTCATCAATACAAGAGTACCTCGTGAAATTTTTTAAAACTCCACCTTCAGCCGAATACCTGTACCCGAGAGAATCAAAGGTACCTAACGGGATGAGATTTTTCTTCAAATCTGGAACATGTCTAACATTTGTGAGTGTTCTAACAATTCCATCATACATCTTTATCTGGACTGTTCCCCTACCAACTACTTTACATGGAGCATTATTCCCCATCAAAACAACCCCACCATCATATTTTTCATATATGGAAAAATAATCCTTTTCAGGACTCATGTGGTAAGAACAACCAGAATCTAGAATCCACTCATCCTTAGACCTTACTTTATTTGTTGTTGCTACAAACAAAGTTCCATCATTCTCATCTGCAACTACACTAGCTTCGGTAGTATTGCTGTTATTCTGCTCATTTTTATATTTTTCTTTATTTTTCAATTTGTAGCAGTTAGCCTTAATTTGCCCCTTTTTCTTGTAATAATTACAAATTTTATTTTTGTATGTGGATTTAGACCTGTCTTTGGATTTACTATTTTCACAATTTCTATTTTTAAGTCTCCCCCGTATCACTAATCCCTTTGCCTGACTTTCACTAGTCTCCCCTGTGATATCCCTATCAATCTGCTCTTTGGACTTTAATGCAGATTTTACATGACTATATGAGACAGAATCTTTCCCATAAATCATGGTATCAAGAAAATGTTTAAATGACTGTGGAAGAGAGCATAATAATAAAATGACTTGATCCTCATTTTCCATCTTAACATCTACATTCTCCAAATCCAAAATAATGGAATCAAATTTATCAAGATGTGAGATAATAGATGTACCTTCAGTCATTTTTAACATGCACAACTTTTGCTTCAAATAAAGCCGATTCTCCACCGTCTTTTTCATATACATGGACTTTAACATGTCCCACATGCCTTTGGCCGTCTTTTCACCGGCAACTTCTGCAAAACCTCGTTAGAGATATTTAATATAATACCTGATCTAGCCTTTTTATCTAGATCTTGAAAACTTTGTATCGACATTTCTGGTGGCTTTTTCTCTACCCCTTCAAGTGCTAACTCACACCCATCCTGAATAAGAATGGCTTCCATTCTGAGTTGCCATGTACTGAAGTTAAACTTTGGTCAAACCTTTCAACAGAGGTCTTAGTTCCTGTCATGATGGCTAAAAGATCTAAAATGAGATATGGCTTTGATACCAATTTGTTGGATAAATATCGAAACTCACGTTGTATCTAATAGCCAAAAATAATAATAGCGACAGTAACGAGAAAAATAAATGGGACAATGGACACAAAGATTTACGTGGTTCGGTCAATGTGATCTACGTCCACGGCCGGAGGCGGTACCAAAATTCACTAATATGTGAAAACAAAATTACAAAGGTGGAACACCAAAGTTTTGCAAATATTTTCTGAAAGCAGAGAAAATAACAGAGGGATTTCTAAAAGCAAAAGAAAAGAGAGAAAAGCTAGAAGGCTGCTTTTGCTGAAGAGATTTTGGGATGCCTTCGGTGATTCACCGAGGCTTCTATTTATAGGGAAATTTTGGACAACAACCAATGCAGCCCATTCTTTAGCCGAGTAGAGTTCCATCCCTCACATTATGATGGTTCCATCCCTCACATTATGATGGTGGGTGGTGCAGACCATTTATTACAGGCAGCATGCCTAGTGTAGACATATGAATCCAATCAAGTATCCGATAACGTTATCTTCTTCAGGTTTGGGGAAAACTTGTAGGATTGTGGAAGGAATGGTATGTTGCATTGGGAAGGATGAAGGGAGAATGTATCATTTAACAACTTCAAAGTTTCCAGGTGATCTAACTTAGCAAGATTATCAAACAAGCTCACTCCTCCTCTTTCCTCCAATAGTATAACTTGTTGGGTATTGAATATAACCCAATAATATGTTCTAATATAAGCCCAATAAATAATGAACCTTTGTATTGGGCCTGAATCGGCTAGAGTCCATTAACTGGTTTAACCCTAGTGTACTCCTATATATATGCTAGCTGGAGGTAGCATGCTAAGTATTCCAAACTAGATACCTAGGGTGTAATGCTTCAAGCAATTGCATATCTAATTGCTTGACTTAAAACTCTAACAATCTTGAAGCATTAGAAAAGTTAGGGTACTGTAGCGGCGGTGTCACTGTAGCGAAGGTACTGTAGTGGCGGTACTGTAGCGGCGGCGTCACTGTAGCGACACGGTACTGTACGACTCGAAACTGTAGCGATTCGGCACTGTAGCAACACGGTACTGTAGCGATTCGGCACTGTAACGGCACAGTAGCGCACTGTTTTGGCACTGTTCATCAGGTGCACTCCTTCCAATTTTTATTTAGAAAAATGGAAAAATATGTGCCTAAACTGTATGTGCCAATTGATATAGTTAAACTATATGTGCCAATTGAGATGGTTAAATTTCAGTCTTTTAGTGGTCTGATTTTAATTCTTGGAAACGAAAGACTCAGTTTGGTTTAAACTATGAAAATATTTTTTATACTGTTTTGAGTACTTTTGCTGATACCAATGAGGATGTTGATGAATCTCAATGGAACAAAGATGATGACTTCTGCAGATATTATCTCTTGAATTGTCTTTCAGACCATCTTGCATAAGTTTTTAGCAAGTTTAAAACTGCTAAAAAAATAAAAAAATTAGGACAATTTATATACTCAGTTTAAGAAAGAGGAGGAATTGTCAAAAACAGATCTTGTTAACAAATTCATGGATTTCAAATTCAAGGAAGATATGGAAATTACTCATCAAGTAACTGATATAGAAAACTTGAGATCTAAATTGACTAATGAAACAATCAATGTTTGTGATCCTTTTCTTGTTGGTGCCATTATCTATAAATTACCATCTGCATGGCATTCTTTCAAAACTGAGATGTATAGGAAGAAAGTTCAAGTGGGACTGGATGATCTTAAACGGTTCATTAGAATAGAGGATGAGAACCGAGTTAGGAATACTTGGAGATGGTTAGACAGCAACAGTCAGCTGCTAACGCAGTAATATATCCTAAGAAATTTCCTAAAAAATCCAAGTCTTTCAAAAGTGAGTCTCAACAATTGGAGGCCAAAAGCTTATCTTTAAGAAAAAGAAGGGCAAGTGCCACAATTGTGGGAAATGGGGCCACTTTGCAGCAGATTGTAGGCTACCAAAAAAGGACAAATCTGACACACCATCGGAAGCACATATGCTGGTGCAGAAGACTGAGCCTCAAAACTTTGTTGCTATGGTGGGCAATCTTGAAAAGGCCAGTACTTCTTCAGTATGGTGGTTAGATTCTGGGGCAACATGCCATGTTTGCCAAATTAAAAAGTTACTTGATGATGTTGTTGAGGCCAAATAAACTATTGCTGTGGCTAGTGGGGCGACGAAAATCGTGACTCACACTAGTACTGCAAATATCAACCTCTCTTCAGGTAAACTTTTAACTTTAAAAAATGTTAAAGTAGTTCCTGCGATCCAAAAGAATTTAATTTCTATTAAGTCGCTTAGAATATGCTGGCATGAATTTAATTTTTACTAGTGGTAGAGTCACTTTATCTGTGAACTCTCATTATTTTGGTTTTGCATTCTTGAATGGTGGTATGTATGAATTGAGTACTGAAATTGAATCGGTCAGCCAAGTTAGTTCAACTAATTGATCCCACATTATTGAATAATCGGTTGGGACATGTGAACTACAAGAAAATGGTTAGACTAGTTAAAACTCATAATATACCTCTCGATACTTCGATCAGATTTAACAGATGTGAAGTATGTGCTCAAACTAAAATTACTAGAAAACCATTTCGTCCAGTTTCTAGGAGTACACAACTTCTTGACTTAATACATTCTGACCTCTGTGACTTTAAAAGTTTTTCCACTAGAGGTGGTCGGAAGTATTTGGTCACTTTTATAGACGATTTTTCTCGATATTGTCATATTTATCTGTTAAAATCAAAAGATGAAGTTTTTGATAAATTGAAAATTTTCAAGAATCGTGTTGAAAACCAATTTACTTTGAAAATCAAAAAAGTTGAGGAGTGAAAGAGGAGAAGAATATACATTGACAGGGTTCAAGGAATTTTGTGCTTTAGAGGGTATAATCCTTGAAACTACTGCTCCTTACTCACCTTAATCAAATGGCATAGCTGAACGAAAGAACAGGACGTTAACAGAAATGTTAAACTCTATGTTATTAACAGCTGGCATGCCTTCCTGTTATTGGGGAGATGCAGCTTTGACTGCTAACCATATCCTCAATAGGTTTCCGCACTCTAAGTTGTTTTCAAATCTGTATGAGATATGGCATAAATATCATTGTAAATATGATACTCTTAAGATTTGGGGTTGTATTGCTTATGTAAGGATACCAGACCCTAGAAGACCTAAGGTGGGGCCTAGGACTAACACTTGTGTGTACCTAGGTAGTGCGGATAATAGTGCTGCTGATTGGTTCTTGGATCTATCAACCAATGTGGTTATAGAATCTAGAGATGCTATTTTCTTTGAAGATAAATTTCTTCGAGATAAAGGGTTGACAGTACCAGGCACTATTGATATCATTTCAGAGACACTTATTGAACCTGAATTGACTTCCTCTGACACTCGAATCCCTTCTGAATCTGTACCTTTAAAAGTATCTACAAGACAACGAGTTCCCAATACGTTTGGTGAGGATTTTGTCACTTACCATTTAGAGGATGATCCATCCACCTATAATGAAACGATGAGATCTAGGGACTCCCTATTATGGACAGAAGCCATTGATGATGAAATGAGCTCTCTGTTACAAAATCAAACTTGGGACCTAGTCGATTTACCTTAAGGGGCTAAGACTATAGGTTGCAAGTGGATTTTGAAGAAGAAACTTAATTCTGACATATTTATAGCTCGGTATAAAGCAAGCTTAGTAGCTAAGGGCTATACTCAAGTATATGGGATAGATTATTTTGATGTCTACTTCTCAGTCTGTCATTTGACTACGATAACAATTCTTCTTGCTTTGGCATCTATTGAGCACTATGTTGTGAATCAAATGGATATAAAGACAACTTTCCTAAATGGAGATCTGACTGAGGAGATCTACATGAACCAACCTGAAGGGTTTGTCATGAAAGATTTCGAGAACAAAGTTTGTAAGTTAAACAAATCTTTGTATGGGGATACAGTGAATATACCGTGATTGAGACACCATATGATTCTAATAAACGGCTGAGCCCCAATAAGGGAGCTAGTATGAATCACTTGGCTTATTATACATTGATTGGTAGTCTCATATATGCAATGACATGCACTAGACCAGACATAGCCTTTTCTGCAAGCATGCTGAGTCGTTTCACTAGTAATCCTGACACTATGTTATAGTGGTCATCCTCCTATCTTCGAAGCATTTTCTGATGCTTCGTGGTACTAGTAAGTCTACCAGTGTTTATAGTTTCATACTGGATGGTGCAGCTATTGCATGAAAATCCAAAAGGCAGACTTGCATTGTTTTGTCGTCTATGGAATCGGAACTTTATGCTCTAGCTTCCGTAGGAGGAGAAGCAGAGTGGATAAGAGAAATGATCCTGGATATTCTGCTAACCCGATTAAAGATTATGTCTTTAAGTATGTTCTGTGATAATCAGGCTACAGTTTCAGTAGTAAAGAAAAAAACTCACTCTTTAATGGTAAGAGGAGACATGTTCGATTGAAACATGCCCTGCTGAATTATTTTATAGAACATGGTATTATTACTTTGGTCGATGTGAGATCGAAGGATAATCTGGCTGATGCTCTCACAAGGAACTGAACAAATATCGAATATTCAAAATTGTGGGGGATATGGGGTTAAAGACTATATAGATATGTCTTAACCTACATTCATGTTAATTTTGAATTTTTTGAATCTCCCTTTGGTAGCTAAGATAAGCACTTGATAATATTTCGACGATGATTATGGTTGTCAATATATCATTCCACATTTGATGATATATCCTTTTTGGGTGCGTTGTCTCATTCCACATATGATGAGGTGATTTTACTCACTCTGGATGTTCTGTTTAGAGCGGTAGTATCATTCCATATTTGATGATGCTGCTTAACTGAATTTGGACTTGACAGCTGTAATATTCCACATAGAAATATGAAATGGTTCTTTCGGAAAAGAAACTATTTAGATCTTGTTCTTATAAAGAAACTGGACATTGATGCTTATTGGAATATAGTATTGATGCATTTTGACATTGATATATATTTATTGAAATGGTTCTTTTGGAAAAGAAACTGTTTAGGTCTTGTTCTTATAAAGAAACTGGACATTGATGCTTATTGGAATATGGTATTGATGCATTTTGACATTGATATATATTTATTTTCAATCATTAAGATATTGTGCTAAGTTCTTCTACATGAGCTAGACACTGTATTTTGTTACACAAATGATTAAGTTCATACTTGGTAACTTAAAGGAAATGATGGAAATGGAGGAGCTGATTCCAACTGGAATCCTGAAGAGGATGTTCTGCTTGATGGATAATTCCTCTAGAGCTATGGACTGTGGGGGACTGTTATTTGAATAACTGGTCCACTTACATATGCTTTGCCCATTTTAGTTTGAGTTTAGAGTATGTCTAAAACTCTTATGTTCAAAGTTTAGAGATTTCTAAAACTTTGATATTGATAACACTTTTGTTTGTGTTTGGTTGAGTTTAGATTGTTTTCTAAAACTCATAATTGTGTTTAAAGAATTTATATTTTGAGTAATGAATCTTTTGTGCTATGAATGATTCAATCATCTGTTTTGAACATTACATTATCTATTTATTGGATTGTGCTATATGTAGAACATAGGAGGAAATTGTTGGGTATTGAATATAACCCAATAATATGTTCTAATATAAGCCCAATAAATAATGAACCTTTGTATTGGGCCTGAATGGGCTAGATTCCATTAACTGGTTTAACCCTAGTGTACTCCTATATATATGCTAGCTGGAGGCAGCATGATAGGTATTCCAAACTAGATACTTAGGGTGTAATGCTTCAAGCAATTGCATATCTAATTGTTTGACCTAAAACACTAACATAACTAACTTCCCACGAATTCCTAGTTTCCTCAGATTGGGAGTCCTTGCTAATATGTTCTCTTTGCAACTTTCAGGTGTGATGGTGCAGATAGTTTGAATATTTCTGCGAACAAAAGGATCTTCACTATCCTTTCTTGTTTCTGCACGAGGTCCGTTTAAACGACTTAGTCCACTTGTATGCAAATGTCTGAACTGTAACATTTTCCATATATCTGCTTGAATGTCAAGATTGCGAAATGTTGTTCCAACAATCAATGTTTGCAGGTTCCAAAGATTGGAGATTGATGAAGGAAGAACCTTAAACTGGCCAGAAAGTGACAGAAATCGCAAGTGAACCAGCTGCACAATCTCGTTGGGAAAGTGTGAGAAAGTAATGGACTTCAAATCCAATATCCTAACCAATTTAAATGCCTCGTGGATGAGTGATGTTTGTTCTTTGGGGGCACATCCCTTTCATCTACAGAGAAACACAAGAAAGTTCGAACATGAGGACCAAAAGGCTTCGAAGAAATGAACT
Source organism: Ophiorrhiza pumila (assembly GCA_016586305.1). NCBI lineage: Eukaryota > Viridiplantae > Streptophyta > Magnoliopsida > Gentianales > Rubiaceae > Ophiorrhiza > Ophiorrhiza pumila. The sequence goes on from BLIW01000011.1 coordinate 5,843,827, forward strand.
CCAAAACATGGGAATGTACACAAAGACGACGATAGTAATTTGGGATTGAGCTCAAAGAGGCAGGATCTTGTATACCGTTGATCACCTGCAAAAAATTTTCTTCCCCACTTTCTCTCACGCACAAGTCACGAAGCATATCATGAATCCGACATGACATGACTTAATTCGACCATTCACCCTCTTCTTTGCCACTATTACAAGATTTCGATCAACAAGATCCACCAAATACTCTTCTGCAATATCTTCTAAACATTCTTGTCCTGTTTGTTGTATAAATCCCTCAGCTACCCATAGTTTCAGTAATTTTGACACTGGGATCTCAAAGTCTTCAGGAAAAGCACCAAAGTAGATGAAGCATGCCTTCAAGTGATCAGGTAGGTGCTTGTAGCTTAATGCCAAGACATCCATGCATTGCTTCGGATCTCGAGCAACATATGGGCTCACACTTTCAGCAACTTTGTTCCACCAATCACGTGTTTTTTCCCCTCTTCAATAGAAGCCCTGAAACAACCACAATCGCTAGTGGCAAACCATAGCACTTTTTTGCTATACGCTGTCCCAATTCCTCTAGCTCCAACGGGCAGCTACATTCTCTGAAAACCTTCTTACAAAGTAACTCCCAACTTTCTTCATCATTTAGAAAACGCAGATGATGAGGAACATTGTATGGATTAGCATGCACAGCCACAGCATTACGTCGACGTTATAGTAATAGTATCTCCTACTCCCACTTGTAGTATTTGGAAAAGCCATTTTGATATCATTCCAGGCCTCCATTGTCCACACATCATCAATACAATAAGATACCTGTTGCTCCTTAAATGTTTACATATTCCTCAGCCAACCTATCATCACTCATACTGTATACTTGGTCTGTCACAAGGCCAATGGAATCTAAAACACCAAGAAACCTTCTCTTCTGCTATATTTGTTGTGACATATAAACCCATGCACGAATATAGAAGTGATATTCAATGGAAGGATCAGTATAAACTTCTTCGCCAAAGTTGTTTACCAAGTCCTCCCATGCCTACAACTGATATCACTTCTAGCTGTTCTGAACCCTTGAGCTGGGTTCCCGCTCAACAACCATTCTTGCCTCTTCATTCAGATCCTACCGACATTTTCTTCTCCTCAACACAATAGGTACCCTTTTTTTGTTTGCGAAATTTACGTAAAGATTTGTGCAATTCCGAACATCCTCGGTTATCATTAAGTTCTCTTCACCCTGTACTTGGTGATGGTCTCCTTAATGCTGTTCAGAGACCATTTCTCAGCATTTGTGAATGATCCAAGGGCATGAAAAGCGTCTTTAAGGTGCATTTCTTGCCTTTTGCATTGATGCATTAACTACAAAAGTGTCGATAATATCTTCTGCCTCAAATGTCACATCTGAAATTTGTCGAACTAACTCCCTAACATATTCATATTCATTACGCTGCTCCCGGGAGTCCTTAAGGAAAGCCTTCATCAAGCTAAGCTCCCTGTGAAGAGATTCAACTTGATCCTTTACTCCTGAAAGTAAGTCTAAATGGTAGAGAAGTAACTCCTTTAGATTAGATAAGAGAAAGTCAACAACTGCATCTGCCATCCTTCAGCGGTTCTAGTTCCTATTGAATAATTAGTGCACAATTACCTGAAGGAAAAATACCTGTCATCAATTAGATTCAATATCTTACAATCTGAATAGAGAAATTACAGTATCATCTGTGAGGTGTAGGATACTGCAGTGATAGCCAATCAATTTTCTGAATAAAATTTTAATGCAGATGGGCTTGCAATTTGAATCAAATCACATCATAATGCACGTCATGATGATCATTCACATCAAAGAACTTCTAAATCTTCTTGAATACTTATTTTGATTCTTGAATCTTGAGTTTCAAACTAAAGGATTAGCTAGAGTAAAGAAAACCGTTTAGGTTGAGCAAATTTTGACGAGGATGAGCCACTTCTTTGTAAAAGTAAACATAGCAGATTCAACAGATTTAACTTTGATCAACAGAAACCACAAGACAAGAAATTACAAACTAAAATAAAGCTAAATGGCAACAAAGGGGTACTTCAACAGCTCAAAAACATAATAAAAATGAACTCAATTTAAGAAATAAAGACATGATCCAGGAAAGGCAACTGAAAATCAGAAAAATCAGGAGCTGTTGATCACGGAAACGCAATTGAAAGTTCCAAACATACACAAGAAACAAAAAGGTGAAGTTAAAGAACCAATTAAGTGAGCAATAGTTAATTCAAACCAGCACTCAAGCTGAAAGGAATGCAACATATTAAACTCACACTATCAATATTGCATGGTATGCATACTATATAATATGAGCTTCTTCTTGTTGTTGAAGATCATAGAGAATTACAAAGGCAACCTCATTTTTCTTTGACACTAATAAAAGGACAAGAAGAAACATAATTCAAAACTTGCAATAAAGTTGGCATATTTCTACAACTGTAGAATGGTTTGCCATTTAGAAGGGTAAACTGTCAGAAAATTAAATTGAGCAGAAAGAGGAAAATCAAAATACATAAAGCAATAAGCAAAAGACAAAAAGAAATTAAATTATCAAACATTAGCATACTTTCAATCAACAGAGAAATGAATTCAAGTTAATCCCTATAACAGTTAAAAATCTCAGCACTACATGAAATTAAAAAAAAAATCAAGATAAAGAACAGAAAGTGCTAATCGATCAACATTTTATAACAAGTCAAACTAAAGCTGATCAAAACTAAAGAAATCAAACTTGTCATATCTAACAACTAATTTTGCACTGTTTTCAAAAGGGGTTCAAGATATCCCCAAAAAAAGGGTCAAATTGAGCTGGTGAATAAACCTGTAGCAAAGAGTAAGCTCCAAATTGATATAAAATGCAGAATTCAACAGCTCGGAAAAGGGATGAAGAAGAAATTTTTTCAAAAAAATTGCAGGGATGAGAAGATTGGATAGGACTAACCAAAAGCAGGAATGAGCTTCTTGAGATGGATTAATGGATCATGGATGCATGGATGTTCATCTGTAGCTGAAAATTTCCAATTTTTTTTCAATTTTCTGATTGCCGCAATCATTTATTGCTTGAATTAGTATTGAAATACAAAGAGTGAGTTTATATTTGTGTATCAAAGGAAGTATCAAAGAAATTGCAAACAAAGACTTCACACACTATGAAGTCAACTAAAAGGGGAAGAGAGCCAAAACCGTTGAAAGTTTGGTTATGAAAGTCGTTGAAAGTACTCTCTGTATCTTTTATAAATCCTTTTTTTTTAGAAGGGAAAAATAATTAATTTAAAAATTTTTGTTCATACGTTGCTTGTATTATGGAGGACAATAATTACTCGCCAAAACTTTTGTGGATGAGTTTATAGTGAATTATATTTTATACGTTAATATACTTATTTTTTATATGGTAATGTTTTTGTATTTTATATGCTAATTTTTATAGTATTTACGCTAACTCATATATGAAACGGTCTTTTAGGAGAATAAAGTATATGAAACCGTCTCATGTATACGAGAATAAAGTATATGAGATGGTCACCATTCTATTTCGAAACTGTCTCATATATGAGACTATCGTATGAATTTTACTTTAATAGTATATAGTATATAAAATTAGCATATAAAATATAAAAAATTAATATATTAATCAAATATTAGTGTATAACATATAAAAAAAATTAATGTTTTAGTGTATAAAGCATAATTTACGCATTATGTTTTCTATACGAGACTATTTCATAAAAGTTTTTTTTGTTCTTATAACGTCCCGTAAATCTTCGATTGCATTGCGATTTTACCTATAAATGCACATAGGATCGTAGGTGTCTACTTAACATATCTGGCTCTTGTTTATAAATTGAAATACGGAATAAAAGAAAAGATTTGGGGTGCCTATAACAATTTTCATCCTCAGAATTTAGTGAATAATAGTCATTGGTTTTATCATAAAAGATCACATCATGCGGCAACCCGAATTTCCCGCTTTGTGGCACAATCAGTTACTATCACTTTTATCCGATTCTTGTTTTTCTCTCTCTCATACGCACACATACACACACGCAAATTCATGCATTTCTCAAATATCTCTTGAATGTATTGCTCATAAGAAATTTAGCAATTAGAGCAATATATGATATTTGTGTACTATGTGTAAAGAGTGTGTACTGTATGAAAATGTGTGTACTATGTGTAAAATATGTGTAATGTGTGAAAATGTGTGTACTATGAGTAAAATATATGTAATGTATGAAAATACGTGTAGTATGTGTAAAATATGTTTAGTGTGTGAAAATATGTGTAGTGTGTGTAAAATATGTTTAGTGTGTGAAAATATGTGTAGTGTGTGTAAAATATGTGTAGTGTGTGAAATGTGAGTAGTGTGTGTAAAATATGTTTAGTGTGTGAAAATATGTGTAGTGTGTGTAAAATATGTGTAGTGTGTGAAATGTGTGTACTATGTGTAAAATATGTGTAGTGTGAAAATGTGTGTAGTGTGTGTAAAATATGTGTAGTGTGTGAAATGTTTGTAAAATATATGTAGTGTGAAAATGTGTGTAGTATGTGTAAGATATGAAAATGTGTATAATATTTGTAGCTTATAAAAATGTAGATTAAGTGTAAACCAAATTGACCCGCGGGTCACCCAAGACCCATCCCAACCCAACCATTAAATATGGGTTAATTTTTAACCCATGACCCATTTGACCCAACCTAACTAATTAAAATAATAGGCGGGTTGGGTAGGACCCGCGAGTCATGGGTCAAGATTGCCACCCTAGATTCAGAAGTAAATGCAAAATCACGAGGAATAATTGGACAAAAGTTAGAAAATATAGGAAGAGCAACTAACAGCTAACTAGCTCTTTTAAAAGTTTGATAAAATTAGCACATGATTTTGATAAAATGTATATCCTCACAAACTCTAACTCTAACTCCTACAACAAATCAATCTAACAAATAAATCGTACAAGGAATATAACTACTACATTTAATTCTATTAAAAATGCAATTCTTAATTAACTACACTTAATTTAATATGAGTAATGATAGGGGGAGTGAAAAATTAGAGTGAAAACGTAAAGTGACTGACGTGGCAGTTATAAAAAGACAAACTAATACCCTAACCAAATGATAAGTGAACCCTAATGGACAATAGATAAGTTTGTCTTTTTATAACTGCCACGTCAATCACTTTACGTTTTCACTCTAATTTTTCATTCTGTATATCATTACTCATTTAATATACCAACATTTATTTGGGATTTTTTTTCAAAGTATTAATTTAAAAAAAAAAACGTATTTAAATTGTTTTTTTTTCTTTAATAAATTCCTAGTAGAATTATATTCTTCTACCCACGTCAATCACTTTGGTTTCTGGTTTTGTTCAAGGCCGTCTAAACATATATGCTTTAGGTTTTCTTAAGCTATTTCCTTCGGTTCATGCATGAAATTGTGTAGACAACAATGCATCTTCCTGAAGATATTTTGGAGATGATTTTGTGTAGGCTTGGAGTAAAAATCCACATCAGATTCAGGTGCGTTTGCAAGTTATGGCATTCTATAATTTCTAATCCCTATTTCATCAAATTGCACTCGGAACGATCAATTTCAAACTCATGCAAGAATTTCCTCTTAATATACCCAAATACGACTCTTGGGTTTTGTAAGGGGAAATACATCAAACCGAGGTGGAATAAGCTTTCAATTCCTCGTGTTTTGGGAGAAAATTTCGATTTTATTGGTTCGTGTAATGGCATAGTATGTTTTTTTGAACATGGTTCTCGCAGAACAATTTTATGGAATCCGTCTATTAGAGAATACCAATATATTATGACTAGTTTTAATTATTCGAAATTCTGCAATTTTTTGCGTGGATTTTGCTTCAATTCTTCCACCGGTGATTCTACCATCGTCTATTCAATTCATGGTACTGGTCAAAACATTAGCTTTCACGTTATTAATTATAAATGTGGAAGCTATACATGTACAGAGATTCAAAAAAAATTATATTTCCCCATTACTTATATATACAAGCAAGCTGGGCTTCCTTTGAATGGAAATCTTTATTGGCTGGCACTTTCCAGAGGCTTCAAGAAAGTCGGGATTTCATACAATCTGGCAGAGCAGAAACTCCGACACTTCAACTTGATTGATTCAATGCAGTATTGCCAATTAGGAAGTTTTGATGGACAACTTTACTGTATTGGTAAAAATAAAGATAAAAGATATATTTGAATTATGGGTTATGAATAAGGAAGAAGAAAATCAGAACAATCAGCAGCAGCAGTGTAGTTGGACATTGTTGAATAATATTAAGGGTTTTGAAACTTGCCATTATTTGAGGCCAATAGGATTCTTGAAGAATTGTGATATCATTATTGAGGCAGATAAGAGTTCATTGGCAAGCTATAGTTTCAAACATAAAAGTGTTGAAAGTTTGAAAGTTTTTAATGTTGGGAAAACAATGTCAGTTTCATTTCAAAAAAACCCTTTTTTCACCGAGAGGTTTCATCACTCAGAAGAAGTTTCACCAAGATCCTTCACCAAAATCATCCAGATCCCGGAGGCATCTGAAACCACCGGTCTTACGATGAAAGTTAGATTGAACAGTGAGTTGCGGCGGCGGTCGTCGGTGGGAGTGAGGAAGAAGACTGCGAGAGTTACCGTAATTTTTGGATTTTACTTATTTAATTATGCTTTTTGAAATTGCAATTAAGCCCCTTATGTTTTTACTTATTTACTTATTTATTTTATGTTTTTTCGTTTCATTAATATTTATTCCTGTCTGGTAGCTTAGGGATGATTTGATAACAATGCTTATTGCAAGAATCCCTTTTCATGTGTGATCTCTTTCATGGCTTAAAGTGATACGAATGGAGTAGGTTGAAGATCTATTCCACACGAGTTCCACCTCCTTTGGATCGTTGCTTCACAACCACACACGAACTAGCAAGAATAACAATGACAAAATGCGGAAAATAAATAAGAAAACAAGAAAGATATTGAACGGCTGACTTGATTGAAATCAATCAAACCCAACACGTTACTTACAAAAAGAAATTAGTTCAACCTATGTAAATCAAAGCGTTGAATTATTTCAGTTTGGCTTGTTCTTTAAAACAAGAACTTGTAAGTTCACCTAAAGGTCTTAGCTTCTAGGTTCACGGGTCTTATGAAAACTCAATGTATTTCAATTGAATTGTCCACATTTTCTAACAACTTTTCACGGCTATAAGATGTTTTTAGCAAAGCTAATTTCTTCAAAATTCAATATATCAAAAACGTTACAAGGCTGCCTTTATATAGGCTACAAAAAGTGTTAATGATTGGTATTTTCCCGTTGTGGGATAATTGCCAAGCATGTTTCCTAAAATTTAGGAATTTACTTTCCTAAATTTATTAAGCCCATTACAAGCCATTATCATGCAAGATAATTGGGCCAAGTATTTAAATGACTTAATGACTTATTTAAAAAAACGAAATTAATAACAATAATAAGCCCAAATAAAATGTTTTGGACTTACTTATTAAACTCTAAATTAATCCACGAAATTAATAAGCCCAAATAACATTTAATGGACTTAATTTATTATAAAGCAAATAAATCTTACTAAAAAGGCTACCAAAAGGCGTGGTCCACAAATGGTAAAGCCCAAGCACGCCATCTTGGTCTTCAATAAATAACGTCCATGAATAAGTGAATCCTAATCTCATTAGGATTGAGCTTGGAAATCCTACTCCCATTAAGATTTAGCTTGGTAATCCTATTCCCATTAGGATTTAGCTTGGTAATCCTATTCCCATTAGGATTTGGAGTAGATTGCTTGGATGGATTCTCATCATTCCCTCTCTCCTCGAAAGGATTCGTCCTCAAATCTGGAAATTGAGCTTCTGGATCAAACACCATTATAATGAACTCAATGCAAACTTGAGCCAAATAAAATTGGACAGAGGCATAACTTTGGCAACGCACATTTAAATTCTGCAAGAACAAAACAAGTGCATAAGGAAAACATCCTTGTGCACTTTCTTTCGCCAAAAGCGTAGGTCGGGCAGAATTTATATACATGCTTAAAATACATAAAGCATTATTATTCTTAACAATGTGTGCATGATTTATAACGTTAAAAGGGTGAACACAACATTGGAAAGAAAATTCAAAACAATGATGTAAATAAACATCATTTAATAAATGCAAAACAGAAATCCTATTACGACATACAACATAAAACAACTTTAAAAATAACACTTCATATGAAAGACTCAAATTTAGTGTTTTAAAAAATATGAAACTATGCAAAACAAACTTCCTAACAACTTGCATGGACACACTAATACCAACATAAAAATTAACGACGTTAATATGGAAAATAAGAAAAGAACTTAAACATATATTAATGTAATTACAAATAGTATCCAAGGATCCATAAGAGTATGCAAAGCAATTAAATATATATACATCTCGGATTAAATGTAAATCACAATTAACAAGTTTTAAACCCTTTTTCAAGCATGCTTAATTTATCAAAAAAGCAATTACAATTCCAAAGAATAAAAATAGAATGTAAACAATCTAAAATATAGACGGTAACACAATATTTTACCTTCGGGAATTGAAAAGAAATTCGAAACTGAGATAACTTACCAAACAAGTGTTGAACAACCAGATTACCTCTTCGAAATTGATACATTTGATTATGGAATGAATTGAAAACAGTATGTGCAATTTCACGAATCAAATCATCAAAATAAAAGTTAGTCCAGCTATGATAATCAACATAAATAACATTTTGTGTAGTGCACACAAGAGTTTGGTAATGCTCGAAATAATAAGCACTAATCTTACCTTGCTTACCTTGTGGAAAACAAGTTAAGGCAGATTGGACTCCTTCCAATTGGTAATGAGTTGTTTCTAACTTCATTAAGCGCTGAGGAACTTCATAAATCTGCAAAAGAGACAAAACAACACTAGGCAAAGAAACAAGGTGATCACTATCAATGATAAGTACAAAATCCTTGTGGATCATCAAATTAAAAGGCTGCCTATCTAGTATTGCTCTCTTAACCTCACTCAAAGAAGCAAAACAACAAGATTGAGACTCAACTAACTCTCGGCTATTATAAGTTCTAGGAACAAGCTCTCGGCCTAAGCTAGCTATTACATTATTTTGTGTCTCTTGTTCACTCTTTTCCTTTGCTTCTTGATCTCTTAAATCACTACAAGCTTTTGCAAGTCTTTCTTGGTCTTCAAAGACTTGTGACGGATTCAAAGCTCTGAGGTTGAACTTTTTACCTTTGTGCTCGAAACTGTAGTAATTCTTCTTGGCATGATAGATAACATCTCGATCAAATTGCCAAGGTCTTCCAAGAAGGATGTGACCGGCCTCCATTGGAACCACATCGCACAAGACTTCATCTTCATATTTACCAATTTTGAATGGCACCTTTACCTGCTTGGTAACTTTAGTCTCGGCGGAATTGTTAAGCCATTGAAGTTGATATGGCTTTGGATGTTTCATACAAGTCAATTTCAGCTTGTTAACAAGTAATGTGCTCGCCACATTTGTGCAACTTCCACTATTAATAATGACATTACAAATCTTATCATCGTGTATGAAATATGTTTTCTCGTTGCATCAACTCATTATCAACTTGGGGTTGAACATTAAGTATTCGGCGAGAAACAAAACAAATAGATCTTTGTTCACCGTCCTCCATTGTACCTGCAAGTTAGTAAAGAAAACAAGAAGAAAACAATATATAATCCTCTCGGGTTCTCACTATTTGGTGAGTTGGTACACTCCTCTCTTAGTGTGATGGCTTTTCTCTTGTATCCCTAGCTAATTCTCGCAAACTATAGATACTTACAGTTCAATGATTATAAGAACACGTCTCAACCAAATAATTCCACAACAAGATTCACACAAAGAAAAACCAAAGAAGTTTTATGCAAATCACGTCACAAGAGTATTTAGATCACGTGTGGATATAAATTGATTGAACTTCAGAATCTAATGAATTCAGAAAATAGAGATAATAACACGAAAATGGCTTTTTGAATCACTGAATTCCGAGTTGAATTGAACAAGATATGACACTTTCAATTTTGACTTTTTCTCTTGAGTTGCAATTCGGGAAACAATTAAAAACAGTCCGATTTTCTTTTTTTTTTTTAAATTTAGACCAATTGCCTTTGGGCTGATTTCTACTTGGTCTCTTTTTTTTTTTTAATTCACGGCCTTTTTTTAATTTTTTTTATATATGGCCTCTTTTTCTTTCTTTTTCGGACAACAACCTAGTCAAGAACTAGGGTTTTAAGGTTGGTGTTTTAACCTTAAAATTAGCAACAATAATTAATCAAGAAGTCAATGAATAAATTGAATTTGAATGTACCACTTTGACAAAAGATTCAAGATTTATCACCAAGAACAAGATTATGATCCAAGAATCAATTTTAGCACAATCGGAATTTTCAAGAAAATCAAGAAGTTCAAGAAAGTGTTCAAAAACTTGTCTTTTTCGGATGTGATAAAAGTTTGATCAAAACACAAGATATGGTAGAGACAATAATGAATCTAACACAAAAGAAATGAGCACAAACGGATTAGAATTGACGAATCTAGAGAAAACCGAAACCCTAAATTTTGAAACCCAAATTTTTTTATTTTTTTTGGACGTGAAGACTCAATAATAAAGACTCAAGAATTCAGCACTATGAAGTTAAACAACAATGTAGAATTGATGCTCAAAACAAAGCAAAAACAGCAACAAAGATCGAAGCAAAACAACCAGAAAACGTGAGAAAAAACAAGTAGGACCGAACGGGAATTTAAAGACTCAAAGAAGAGATGATTACCGTATGTTATGAGACAACCAAAGCTTTGATACCACTTGATACGAATGGAGTAGGTTGAAGATCTATTCCACACGAGTTCCACCTCCTTTGGATCGTTGCTTCACAACCACACACAAACTAGCAAGAATAACAATGACAAAATGCGGAAAATAAACAAGAAAACAAGAAAGATATTGAACGGCCGACTTGATTGAAATCAATCAAACCCAACACGTTACTTACAAAAAAAATTTGGTTCAACCTATGTAAATCAAAGCGTTGAATTATTTCAGTTTGGCTTGTTCTTTAAATCAAGAACTTGTAAGTTCACCTAAAGGTCTTAGCTTCTAGGTTCACGGGTCTTATGAAAACTCAATGTATTTCAATTGAATTGTCCACGTTTTCTAACAACTTTTCGAGGCTGCAAAAGTTCTTTAGCAAAGCTAAAATTTCACTCAAATTCAAGTTATCTTAAACGTTACAAGGCTATCTTTAGATAGGCTACAAAAAGTGTTAATGGTTGGTATTTTCCCGGTGTGGGATAATTGCCAAGCATGTTTCCTAAAATTTAGGAGTTTACTTTCTTAAATTTATTAAGCCCATTATAAGCCATTATAATTGGGCCAAGTAATTAAATGACTTAATGACTTATTTAAAAAAACGAAATTAATAACAATAATAAGCCCAAATAAAATGTTTTGGACTTACTTATTAAACCCTAAATTAATCCACGAAATTAATAAGCCCAATTATAACACTTAATGGATTTAATTTTTTATAAAGCAAATAAATCCTACTAAAGGCTACCAAAAGGCGTGGTCCACAAATGGCACGCCATCTTGGTCTTTAATAAATAACGTCTATCAAAAAGTGAATCCTAATTCCATTAAGATTGAGCTTGGAAATCCTACTCCCATTAGGATTTAGCTTGGTAATCCTATTCCCATTAGGATTTGGAGTAGATTGCTTGGATGGATTCTCATCATAAAGGGTCTCTTGTGTCTAGTTGTCCGTTGTTATCTGTAATATTGTCACCAATGCAAGTTGCAACACTCGTTATCGACCTTTTGGGTAATAAAATCCCAGACAGATTGAATGTTCACGAAGTAGTTCGTGACTGGTTTCTAATCGTTTGGAAATTGGCCCTTAAAAGAGTTTTAAGTTTTCTCAGTCTCACCATTCATATACATACCCAAAAAGATATGGTAAGAGAAAAAAAAACTATCAGTCGTTCACATTCCACGAATAATCAAGCATTTTTCTCAGTTTCACCAATCATACATACCCAAAAAGATACGGTAAGAGAAAAAAAAACGAAAAATTTTCACTTATATGTTGCTTAAAATGTTTAATTATCGCAAATGTTATCTTTCACAAGAAAATTGGAGCATGTCAATTTTTCATGTGGCATGATCTAGATATGCCCAGAATATCAAAAGCTATTATCCCTGGTTTGTTGAGAAGAGTTAATGGAATGGAATAAGAGATTAAGAATTTGAGATTGAGGCAACAACGAATGAGTTTAGTGATGGTTATTTTGTGTATTGTTCTGATCATAAATTGGTTGACAAAGAAGAAGAACTCTATTGAAAAAGAAGACCGAAGTTACAAAGTTCAAAAAGAAGGATGGTTGCAATATGTTGACAAAAACGGAAACAAATATGCAAAGATTGGCTGAAAGTAGACCTGGATTTTGGTGCATGAATTCATTTTCTTGTTTTCATACATCTATAGGCTTAGGAGCATGATGAAGTCCATGTTATCTCTTGTAACAAATGCTCTGGAAACTCCAACATTGCGGCTTACTGAATGGAGCAAAGTTTTTCAAACTTTGCAGCTGCGTGAAAGTTTACATTTGTGGGTGCAGAAATGAGAATTCGGCTGGCATGATTTTTCTACAGGGATTTTTTGCCTATAAAAGGAAATGAAGTCTGAGGTTTCAAAGCACCCCGAAAAGCATTTAGCTTTGATCTCCCAAGCTTTTCTTCTCCTTTCTTATTCTTTTGCTTAAAAGCCTTGTGTAAATTTGGTGTTCCACCTTTGTAAATTGTCTCCACTTATTAGTGAATTTTGGCACTGCCTCCAGCCGTGGACGTAGGTCACATTGACCGAATCACGTAAATCTTTGTATCTATTGTCTTAGTTATTTTTCTCGTTACTATCATCTATTATTATTGGACTATTAGATACAACGAGAGATCCGTTTTTCCCCAACAAATTGGTATCAGAGCCATATCTCATTTAAGATCTTTTAGCCACGATGATAGTAACTAAGAACTCCGTTGAAAGGTTTGACCGGAGTATCAACTTCGGTACATGGCAACTCAGAATGGAAGCCATTCTTATTCAGGATGGGTGCGAGTTAGCTCTTGAAGGAGTAGAGAAAAAGCCATCAGAAATGTCAACACAAAGTTTTTGGGATCTATATAAAAAGGCTAGATCAGGTATTATATTAAATCTCTCTAACGAGGTTTTGCAGGAAGTTTCCGGTGAAAAGACGGCCAAAGGCATGTGGGATATGTTAAAGTCTATGTATATGAAAAAAACGGTGGAGAATCGGCTTTATTTGAAGCAGAATTTATACATGTTAAAAATGACTGAAGGTACATCTATTATCTCGCATCTTGATAAATTTGATTCCATTATTTTGGATTTGGAGAATGTAGATGTTAAGATGGAAGATGAGGATCAAGCCATTTTGTTGTTATGCTCTCTTCCACAGTCATTTAAACATTTTCGTGATACCATGATTTATGGGAAAGATTCTGTCTTATATAGTCATGTAAAATCTGCATTAAAATCCAAAGAGCAGATTGATAGGGATATCACAGGAGAAAGTAGTGAAAGTCAGGCAGAGGGATTAGTGATACGGGAGAGACCTGAAAATAAAAATTTTGAAAGTAGTAGATCCCAAGACAGGTCTAAATCCAGATACAAAAATAAAGTTTGTAATTATTGCAAGAAAAAGGGGCACATTAAGGCTGACTGCTACAAATTGAAAAAATAAAGAAAAATATAAAAATGAGCAGAATAACAGTAGCACTGCCGAAGCTAGTGTAGTTGCAGATGAGAATGATGGAACTTTGTTTGTAGCAACAACAAATAAAGTAAGGTCTAAAGATGAGTGGATTGTAGATTCTGGATGTTCTTACCACATGAGTCCTGAAAAGGATTATTTCTCCACATATGAAAAATATGATGGTGAGGTTGTTTTGATGGGGAATAATGCTCCATATAAAGTTGTTGGTAGGGGAACAGTCCCGATAAAGATGTATGATGGAATTGTTAGAACACTCACAAATGTTAGACATGTTCCAGATTTAAAGAAAAATCTCATCTTGTTAGGTACCCTTGATTCTCTCGGGTACAAATATTCGGCTGAAGGAAGAGTTTTAAAAATTTCATGAGGTGCTCTTGTATTGATGAAAGCTTGCAAGTCTGGTAGTTTGTATATCTTGCAGGGATCTACGGTTTCAGGTGCTGCAGCAGTTTCCGTATCATCAGATACCGACATCACCAAATTGTGGCATATGCGATTGGGACACTTGAGTGAGAAGGGCTTAACGTTGTTAAGCAACAGAGGCCTACTTTGTGGACAAAGTACTGGTAAGATGGACTTTTGTGAACATTGTATTTTTGGGAAACAGAAAAGAGTCAATTTCAGTTCACCTGCAGTCCATAAAACAAAAGGTACTTTGGATTATATCCATTCTGATCTTTGGGGGCCTTCTCGTGTTCCTTCTAAGGGTGGTGCAAGGTATATGTTAACCTTTATTGATGATTTTTCAAGAAACGTTTGGGTCTATTTCTTGAAGAATAAAAATGATGTTTTCCTAACATTTAAACAATGGAAAGCTTTGATTGAAAAGCAGACAGGAAAACATATTAAGCGGCTGCGGACAAATAATGGCTTGGAATTTTGTGGAACGGAATTCAATGAATTTTGTAAAAATGAAGGAATTGCTCGACATCGTACCGTTAGAATGACGCCTCAACAGAACGGTGTGTCCGAGCGTATGAACCGGACTCTTTTGGAAAGAGCTCGGTGCATGATCTCAAATGTTGGGTTGACTTCAGATTTTTGGACGGAAGCCATCGCTACAGCTTGTCACATTGTCAACCGTGTTCCGTGTGCTCCTATTGATTTCAAGATTCTAGAGGAAATGTGGTCAGGTACTCCTGCTAATTACTTCAATTTAAGAATATTTGGGTGTCCAGCATATATGCATGTAAATGAGTGAAAGTTAGAGCCTAGGGCTAGAAAATGTATTTTCCTCGGTTATGCTTCAGGGGTGAAAGGATACAGATTATTTTGTCCTGATCCCAAATCACCTAAATTTGTAATTAGCAGAGATGTTACTTTTGATGAGTCATTTATGTTAAATACTAGAAAAGAGTCTTGTAATTCTTGTAATTTAGAAAAGGAAGATAGCACACAGAAACAGGTAGAGTTAGAAATCATAAATTCCAATCCTTCTCAAAGATCTTCTACGGACCAAGGTGATGAACCAGATCCAGACTTTGTTGATGATGAACCAGTATAAGACGAATATTCCATAGCCAGAGATAGACCAAGACGAGAGATTCGACCACCACAAAGGTATGCAAATTTGGAAAATTTGGTTGCATATGCTTTATCAGTAGCACAGGAAACAGGTGGAGACGGAGAACCTTCCACATATATAGAGGCGATTTCAGGTGCTGATTCAAATAAGTGGTTGGTGGCTATGAATGAAGAAATGGAATCTCTACACAAGAATGGTACTTGGAATCTTGTGACGCCGCCGAAAGGAAAGAAAATTGTTGGTTGCGAATGGGTCTTCAAAAGAAAAGAAGGTAATTCAGGTGTTGACGATACAAGGTATAAAGCACGATTAGTTGCAAAGGGCTATAGTCAGGTACAAGGTGTTGATTTTAATGATGTTTTCTCACCTGTTGTGAAACATAGCTCTATTCGTATATTGCTTGCATTAGTAGCCATGTTTGATTTGGAATTGGAACAGGTTGATGTTAAGACATCGTTCTTACATGGTGAATTAGATGAACAAATCTATATGAAACAACGTGAAGGCTTCGAATTTAAAGGTAAGGAAGACCATGTTTGCTTATTGAAGAAATCCTTGTATGGATTGAAGCAATCTCCAAGACAGTGGTATAAGAGGTTTGATTCATTTATGTTGGGTCATGATTTCTCTAGGAGCATGTATGATAGTTGTGTTTACTTCCGGAAGTTAAAAGATAATTCATTCATTTATCTTTTGTTATATGTTGATGATATGCTCATTGCGGCTAAGAATTTTGCAGAAATTCACCAGTTGAAGGTCTTATTGAATAGTGAATTTGAAATGAAAGACTTGGGAGCAGCTAAGAAGATTCTTGGTATGGAGATAAGACAAGATAGAGGAGTTGGAAAATTATATCTGACCCAAGAAAGTTACCTCAAGAAAGTTTTGGAGAGATTTGGCATGTTGTATGCCAAACCAGTTACTACTCCTCTCGCTAGCCATTTTAGGCTATCTGCTGCTCAATCACCAAAATCAGAGGAAGAGGAAAGTTATATGGCACGTGTTCCTTATTCTAGTGCCGTTGGCAGTATCATGTATGCAATGGTTTGTACTCGTCCAGATATTTCACAAGCAGTTAGTGTTGTTAGCAGGTATATGGCAAATCCAGGCAAAGAACATTGGCAGGCTGTGAAATGGATACTCAGATACTTGAAGGGTACTTCAAACTCTTGTTTGGATTTCGGTAGAACCAACGACACTTTGGTTGGTTTTGTGGATTCAGACTACGCCGGTGACCTTGATAAGCGCAGGTCTCTTACAGGTTATGTATTTTGCATTGGAGGTTGTGCAATTAGCTGGAAAGCTACTCTACAACATGTAGTGGCTTTATCCACTACTGAAGCAGAATATATGGCAGTCACTGAGGCTATCAAAGAACCTTTATGGTTGAAAGGTTTATTTGGCGAATTAACTCTACAAGAAGAGGTTAATACCATTTACTGTGATAGTCAAAGTGCAATTCATTTGACTAAAGACCAAATGTATCATGAGCGGACGAAGCATATTGATATCAAATATCATTTCATTCGAGATACCATGATAAGTGGGTTTTATACCAACTACTTATATATCTTAAATAACTTGTCTTTTGACTTGTATTTCATACACTTATGTGGGGTTTTGTGCTATTTTGTGCTATAAAGTGATATGCAACTTGGTGTGCTAAATTGATGCAAAAGACCCAAAATGTTGTTAAAATGTGGAAAATTCATGTTTGGGTGTCAATTTGTAAGCAATGAGTTCAAAGGATTTGAGAGATGTGTTAGAATTTGGAGAAAGCCTCAAAAATGCTTGAAATTGCCTAATTTAGGGTTTGGCAGATTTGGTTAGTGGATTTCATTTGAGAATAACTTCTTCAATACTAATCCATTTGGTGAGATCTTTAGTGTTCTGGAAAGCTCTTTGAGAGTAATTCATTTCATATGTTTTAACTTTCTTCTAATTCTGTGTGCAAGTATGAGAAACGGGGGCATCTTTGCAATGGTGTCTTCAGGTTTTCATCTTTGATTTCATAATGTCACAGTTTGGTAGAAGGTGTATATCTAGAGCTATAGATTTCCAATGGTGTTGATTCTGGAACCAAATGAAAGCTAAAAGAAAGTTCTAAAACTCTTATGTTTATAGCAAAGTCCATTTCAGATGTTAAGACACATGAATTTTGCTTGGAAGTTGTTTGTTTGTTCTGAAATGGTGGCATCGCACACAAGCACAAACGCTCGCGCACACTTGCTGCACACGAAGTCCACTTCGCCGCACACCTGCTGCACACAAGCACACACCCTCGCGCACACATGCAGGCGACGAAGTCTACCTCGCCGCACGACGAAGCGCACCTCGCCGCACGACGAAGCGCACTTCGTCGCGCGCTCACTCGCACACACACGCACAGCTCTACCACGTCTCACTGTTTTGGCCTTAACTCACTCGTCTGAACTCCGATTTTAGTGATTCAAAAGGATATGGAAAGCTGGGAAATAGGGATACAACTTTGATGTTTTAAGTTTTCTCAGATTCTCATAGCATCATATCCGAATTCTGGCTGAAAGATTGCTGAATGATTGAGTACTTGAGCATTTTAAATGAGTTTGATGTTGGTGTTTGTACTCAATTTTTCATTCTTACTTTGCACATAATCTTGTCCACAGCACTTCACATTGACAATGACCTATCTTCATGAGTGAACACAATTCATTTGCACCTTCAGTTTGTGGATACAATGCACAAACATTGTTTACAACACTTTCTCTTCATTTCAATACTTTTGAAAACCCATTTGTATGTTTAAACTCATTATTCATGTTTCACATTTTCGTTTGGTCTTCTTCCTTTGCTAGAATTGCATTTCTTCACCATGTTTTTGCTCTAACCCATTTCATTCTTGCAGCTGCAGTTGGAAGCATCACTCTTTGTCCATAATGTTTCCAAAATTCCTTACATTTCACTCTTAGTACATATCTCTCACTTGCACAAAGCTGGCGAGACTTCGTGGAGTTTTTGGCGAGCCTTCGTGCAGCATTTGGCGAGGCCTCATGGAGCTGGCGAGACTTCGTGGAGTTTTTGGGCGAGACCTCGTGGAGCTGGCGAGACTTCGTGGGTTTTTGGCGAGACCTCGCCATGAAATTCCTAGTTCTGCCACACTTTAGTATTTATGACATAACTCTCTCGTCTTAGCTCCGATTTGGGTGATTCAAATGGATATGGAAAGATAAGACACAGGGCTACAACATTCATGTTTTAAGATTTCCTTAATTCACAGTGCATCATGGGCAGATTGTGGTTGGAAGTTGGTGCCATGAAGAGTCATGCGCTTGAGGATGGAAATGTTGGCTAAGTGTTGGGTTCTGAATTTTCAGGACTTGTGCGAGCAGCTGAAGGCGTGGAGTTCTGGGGCTTGAAGGCGTGAATCCTTAGCTGCTGGTCTGCTTGGAAGCTCGGAGAGTTGCCGAAAGAGCGAAGAGACCAGGCTTAAAGGCGTGAACTAGGTCTGATTCTACAGCTGGATTTTCGAGGAGTAAAGGCGTGGTTCTCACTGGCTTGAAGGCGCGGGAGCTGCATTGAAGACGTGATTTTCAATAGCCTGAAGGCGCTGAGTTGCTGAATTGTTCTTCATTTTCGGATTTTTCACATTTTGGGCTGATTTTTGGTCATTTATTTAAAGGATACTTTTGTAATACTTTAGATATTTTTAGTTAACGTATTAGCTACGTTTCTACTACTCTATATATAGGAGATGTAGCTAATGTGTAAGGGGATCCGTTCCATTATTCATAATTCACTTTTCACATTTTGTAACCGACTTTTGAGCTAGAGAGAGCGGAAATTATTTTGGATCTACTTTCTCTCTCTAGTTTCTCTCTCTAAATGAGGTGCTTCATTTTGGATTCCGATCAAGGATTTGCTCTCATCGTTGTAAATCTCCTTGAGATTGAGAAGGAAATTGACAATCCTCTTGGCAATTAGAAGCTTATAAGACTCTCAATTGGTAAACTCTTCCAATTGTTGAATATGAATTGTTTAATCTTCCAAATTGTTGATCGTGAATTGGAAATGGAGATTTGCGGCTAATTTTGTGATAATCTAGGATACCGAAGGGTGAATGCATGGTTAAATTGTGAATGTACAGAAAAACTGACAATCTAAGAAGAGAAATGAGATATTCTCTGGACTGAATTTGTAAAACCTGTTAAATTCATGCTTTTGATCTGGATTTGAAATGAAGAAATAAATGCATTTTTGTTTGATGGCTTTTGCCTTAGTAGGTGTTTTTTTTTATCATAAATTTAATTTTACTTGTTTGTTTGTTCTATTTTCTACAAGAAATTTTAAAATAAAAATAATAATATTACAATTTTATTTTTATTCCACTGTTTTTTTAGATTTATTAATAAAATGTAAAATATAAAATTTAAATCTAATTTTTTTGAATAATAAACAATTCACTCAAAATAATTTCTCATCAAAATAAATTCATATAATATTCATTTTAAAATTTCATTAATAAAAAATTATTCATACAAATTTTGCTGAAATAAAATAATCAATTCAAATACTTTAATTTTCTAGTGACATTGTCTTACGGTAATTTTACGGTAATTTTTTATATTGTATACTCTATTTTTTATAGTTTATACGCTGAAGTAAATTTTATACGCAAACACAAATCATATATATATATATATATGTGTAAGTAAATTATAATTCACGTATTATTTTATGGTTTGAGTTTTTGCGTTTATTTAAATATTTTTTTAATTTAAATGCGTGTAGTGTGTGAAAATGTGTGTAGTGTGTGAAAATATGTGTAGTGTGTGAAAATGCGTGTAGTATGTGTAAAATATGTGTATTGTGTGAAAATATATGTAGTGTGTATTGTGTGAAAATATGTGTAGTGTGTGAAAATATGTGTAGTGTGTGAAAATGCGTGTAGTCTGTGAAAATGTGTGTAGTATGTGTAAAATATGTGTATTGTGTGAAAATGTGTGTAGTGTGTGAAAATGTGTGCAGTGTTTGAAAATGTGTGTAGTGTGGAAAAATATATGTAGTGTGTGAAAATGTGTGTAGTGTGTGAAAATGCGTGTAGTGTGAAAAATATGTGTATTGTGTGAAAATATATGTAGTGTGTGAAAATGTGTGTAGTGTGTGAAAATATGAGTAGTGTGTGAAAATGCGTGTAGCGTGTGAAATTGCGTGTAGTGTTTGAAAATGCTTGTAGTGTGTGAAAATGTGTGTAGTGTGTGAAAATATGTGTATTGTGTGAAAATATATATGTAGTGTGAAAATGTGTGTAGTATGTGAAAATGTGTGTAGTATGTGAAAATATGAGTAGTGTGTGAAAATGTGTGTAGTATGTGAAAATGTGTGTAGTATGTGGGTCATGGGTCGTAGGTCGTATGTCGTGAGTCTGGGTCGTGGGTCCGGGTCGTGGGTCGTGGTCTTGGGTTTGGGTCGTGGTCATAAGCCGTGGGTCTGGGTCGTTGGTCATGGGTCGTGGGTCTGGGTCTTAGGTCATTAGTCTGGGTCGTGTAAATTTGTGTAAATTGTGTGTAAAATATATATATTGTGTGAAAAATATTTGTAGTGTGTGAAAGTATGTGTACTATGTATAAAATATGTATAGTGTGTGAAAGTATGTGTACTATGTGTAAAATATGTGTAGTGTGTGAAAATATGTGTACTATGTGTAAAATGTGGTGTGTAAAAATATGTGTACTTTGTGTAAAATATGTGTAGTGTGTGAAAATGCGTGTACCATGTGTAAAATATGTTTAGTGTGTGAAAATGCGTGTACTAAGTGCAAAATATGTGTAGTGTGTGAAAATGCATGTATTGTGTGAAAATATGTGTAGTATGTGTAAAATATGTGTAGTGTGTGAAATGTGTGAGTGTGAAAATGTGTGTACTATGTTTAAAATATGTGTAGTGTGTGTAGTATGTGAAAATATAATTAGTGTGTGTAAATATGTATAATAAGCATTTAATTTAAAAGTAACAAAAATTAAAAAGAAAAATTTGAATTAACTAATGTATTAAGGAATTAATAGTTAAATTGACCCGCGGGTCAAGAAAAAAATAGACCCGCGGGTCAAGAAAAATAGTTAAATTGACCCGCGGGTTGAACTAGTTTTGACCCAACCCGCCTTTGACCCAACCCATGCATGACCCGCCAATAGGCGGGTTGGGTTGGGTCATGACCCGCCAACTACCACTCCTCCCTCAACCCGACCCGCGGGTCGACCCAACCCGCCCATTTGCCACCCCTAGGTTAGACTTATAGCTGCTCAAGTGATTTTGCTCTTTTTTTTTATAAGAGGGTAAGGGATAATATGGAATAAGCTTTTTTTTTAGGCTAAAATTAGTTTCTCCCCTGTAAATTTGTGAAACATGGTATTATTGCATACTGTTGGATTACGTTGTGTTGGAGTTAGGAACCCTGTTATTGGAGTGATTTTAACGAGGCTTGTTCTCTCAAAACCTCTTATGTTCTTACCTTTCTTTTAAGAATTTTGTAAATTCAACATATTCATAGGTCCTTTTTAAAAATAGCAATTGTGAAGATAACTTTTGAATTATTTATGAATTATATTGGTTGTGCTTTGTCTCATTTCTTCTCCATTTCTAAGTTCATAGCCTTGGCGGTAGCTTCATCGATATTACCTACCAAATAAAAGGCCTGTTCAGGAAGACCGTCTAATTCTCCGGAAAGGATCAATTGAAATCCTCTCATTGTTTCTGCCAGACCAACATATTTGCCCGGGGAGCCGGTAAATACTTCTGCTACGAAAAAGGGTTGTGATAAGAAACGCTCAATTTTTCGCGCTCGTGCTACGGTTAAACGATCCTCTTCGGATAATTCGTCTAACCCCAGGATAGCTATAATATCCTGAAGTTCTTTGTAACGTTGTAAAGTTTGCTTAACTTTTTGCGCAGTTTCATAATGTTCCTCACCAACGATCCGAGGTTGAAGCATGGTTGATGTTGAATCTAAAGGATCTACTGTGGATTTTATTTTACCAAAGTTTTGTTTGGAAAATGAAAGCTTACATTGCTGCCTTTATTTTGGTAAGGTGTATGTGGTTTTTGGGGGACCTGTAATTTGTTTCGTATTTAAATGATAGTATTGAGGTTGAACTAAGTGGGAAAAATTGCAATATTTTCCTTTCCGTCACCCAAAAAAAAAATCCCAAACGGAATTTAAAATGGAAGTAAATCTTAGATTTGGATTGATTTATTATGTACATACTATATTTTCAAGTTCTTGATTTTATTAATTTAAATAATTGTATTTATTTACATATTGTATTAGTTATAATAGGACTTAATGATTTTGGCTTTAGTGATTGAGTTTTGTTATAATGTAACAAGAAATTGGATAAATTTTAATAAGTATAATTATTATAAATTGGAAACAAACACAACTGATTTAGGTTTTAGTTATTTTATCGTTATACATCAAATAAAAGCATTTTAGGGATTAGTTTAATAAATTTTTTAAACAAAAAATATTAATTGAATAAATTTTATAAATATATTAGAATTTCCTAAATATGTAATCGGTTAAGTTCTATCACTACTCATACTAAATTTAATTAGCTCCAACTCATACTAAATTTAAACACTCTACAACTTTTAATTAAGTTAATTTTAGATAAATTATTTTTTCAAAAACCCTATATTAATATATATTAAAATAGTATAATTTTACTAGAAATTAATTAAATATTCATTTAGTACAATCACAACGTATACTAAATTTAGACACTTTCTATTACAACTTTTAGATTATATAATTATAGATTGTATATCACATTCCTCTCTAAATTATATATTAACAGATTGTATAAGATATTTCATAAGTTAGTTAAAAAATATTTTGTGCAATTATATATTTATAGATTGCACAAGATATTTGAGATTGTATATAAGTTCATGAATCTCTACCAATTTTATAATGATAATTTTTCATAATTATATTTATAATTTGTTTGCAAGATTCTTATTTATAAATAATTATGCATTTAATCCTAAAACACTACCTTGCTAAAAAACCTGTAGCCATTAAGACCAAAATAGTACAAAACTATATCATAGAAAACAATCCCACAATTCAATTAAATCCAAAAATTAAAACTCAAAAACCCTTTTAGACTAAAAAAAATTGGGGGAAAAAACTTACTTTAGAAAAGAAAAACCATTACTACGGTCTATTTTTTTTTTTTTTTTAACCAAAAGCGATAATTTCATTAAATTAAATAAAGATAAATTACAATACATTACAGCTAAATAGCTGATAATAAGTACCCTGAGTTGAGATAGCTAAACTCATCTACTCAGTGCAAGCAAGTGACCTTCAATACAGGCAATTAAATCAATGATCTAATGCCAAACAAATTTGAGTATAACAATACTCAAAATCATTAACTAGTCACAAAAAATGAAATAATCACTTGGTATTTAAAGCTAAAATTGGAGATTCTTTACTTCTCAAGCCTAACTAAAACTGGAGTAATTTCTTCTCCCTAATAGTAGAGCTGGATTGAAGTTATTCACTCCCTAGTAGCTATTCAAAACCAAACATTAATCCCCAAACAAAATTACTACTGTCTACAACATGCATAATATTTGGAGATACCAAATCGTCCACAAAATCCAGATCTAGATGCATTCAAGCCAACAGTATACAGATATACATAATTTTGATAAAAACACGCTTGGCCAATTTCTAGCAATATCAAAACAAAAACTGTAAAGTTATAACCACTGGCATTTCCTTATAACATTCATAAACCCTAAAACAAACTTGGGCTTCTAACTAAACTTAATAATTTTAAAAACCAAAAAGCAAAAACAATAACATGGACTGGCCCAACAATAAAATCGCCCAAAATATAGGCCACTAGTTATAATTTAGAAGCCAACCAAGAGAATCTATCAAAGCAAACAACCTATTAGCCTGGCCGTTTTCTCTCTATAGAAACCCTTATTTTATTTTCTTTAATTGTGCCGTGAATTTTAGCTTTTTCTAAGTCAAGAAGTTTTCCATCCATGGCGAAGAAGGAGATGGGGAGAGAAATCAAGAAGAAAAGCTTTGCTGAATTGCCAGAACCCATTATACAACACATACTCTCCTTCCTCGCTGAAGAAGATGCAACCAAAACAAGCATATTATCCAAGGCATGGTTGAGCGCTTGGCGCACAAAACCCAATTTGGAATTCGATTCTTTCGACTTATTACAGGAATGGAAAATAAGCAACATGGGATCAGAAGAGAAAGATAAAGAGAAAGAGAAGAAACGCAAAAAGTTGTTTAAATACATCAAAAGAACTTTCAAGAGGTACACTCAACAAAAGATGAGCATAGAGACGTTGAAGCTCCGTTTATATATATATGAACCAATGGTAGATTCACTTGTGGAAAGATGCATGCGAGTTGCTGTAGAAAGAGGCGTGAAAACCATTAATATCATTGCACGTTGTGAGTTGCCTCGAATTATCGTCGAAGCAAAATCACTCTTGGAATTAAGCCTTAGAGGTCTTAACATGCTACATCTTTCTACAGAAAAAATATTGTGGCACAGCCTCAAACAACTATGCCTTGACGAAGTAAGTTTGGATGAAGAGATGTTCAAGAACATAATTTCAAGCTGCCCTTTGCTTGAAGACTTGGAAATTACTTACTCAGATGATGGTGACGTTAAGCCCCAGTACTTTAAGGTGATCGAGCATCATAATCTCAAGAAATTGGAAGTTAGTTTAGTAATAGGTCAAGGGCTGATCTTAGGAGAAGCACCAAAACTTGAATCTCTTTTGTGTACAAATCATCACTCCTATTATGAGGAGAGGTACTATTCCGAGGATGATGATGATGATGATTTGATACCTTGTGCGTTTACTTTTCATTCATCTCAATATCAAAATCTGAAGATGTTGGATCTGTCAGCAGTTGGCATTTCTGACGATTTTTTCAACAACTTTGAACAAAAATTTCCCCACCTTCAAGATCTATTAGTACAATACTCTCAAGACTTGAGAAGAATCAAAATATCGAGCCCGTCACTTGAAAGGATACAATTTGTGGAGAATTGGGGATTGGAAGAGGCACATTTTGATGTTCCCAGCATTGAACTTTTTGAATGGGTGTGTTATAACTGCAAGATCATTCCCGAGTTCTCATTCAGTACTGCTACAAAAGATCACTGGAAATCCAAATTATGGATAAGTTGGAGGGGAAATGTGGACATCTCTTGGTTCCTCAAACTGAAGAAATTCCTTTTTAATCTGATTCCGTCGGAAATCTTTCTCAAAATTGCAATTGATGGCAGAATAGAAATAGACATGAATGAAATTAGGAATAGCATAACATTTGGTGAACCTCAGGAGTTGCAAGAATTGTTTCTGGATATTCATTATTCATCTATACTTTCAGCTCTAGATGGGTTTTTTTTGATTTGTCGTCCGCATGGTATAAGCCAACGATTGGAATGTAAGTTATTATATGACATGCTTATGTTGAGAACAAATCAGGATGAACATCACAAGTTGCAGCAGCAAATGAACTATTGGCAGCATGATCTAAAGCCATCCAAAGTTCAGATTTATTACCATGAATACCTTAAGGTAGGGAATGCAGATGTCCACGGCAAAAAGGAACTTGGATACTTTCATAAGCAGCCGGAAGCTTTGGCCTGGGTGAGCATTTTGAAAGTTTGGTCTCCTTCCAGAAAACAGATAATTCACTTCACGTTGAATTGGAAAAAAACAACATAGCAATGAAGAAGAGATGCCAAAAGAAGTAAAAGAACTAAGCAAAGATGGATGGATGGATATTGAACTCATTACTGAAATGGAATGGTTTGTTTTTGAATAAAATTATAAACTCTTGTTATGTTATGATTTTTTTTTTGGGTGGATTTTCTATATTAATTTTTTATGAGAGTGGAGGAAGTTGAAGAATTGAGATTAATGTTCAAGGATGATCATGTCCTTGGTCGAACTGCATGCAGTGCCAGTGAAGTCTTTAATGTTGAACTGAATAATGGGAGTATTGAACTGTATTTTGATTAATTTAGAGGTTTAATTCTTAATGTTCAAGCCATGCATGCATGATGCATCCTCTATTATGTCTCATCTCAGCAAGTGACATTGAAATAGAAAGACTTGACAAATCTAGCTTTCTTGATATATTTTGTATTTATTATATATCTTATTGTGATAAAGAAGTGTAGATCTATCTATTTGCATTTTCATCTTTGAATTTTTTAGGCTAACTCTGTCTATACCCTAACCGTAGTAGTACATAAACTAGAAACATTTTATTGATTTAAATAGTAGAAACTTGATGGCCGATGTACCCTAACCATTTTAGTACATCAACAAAAGTATTGTAAATTAGGAATATTACTCCTTTACATATTTCACAAACTAACTTAAAAAAAAAAAAAAAATAGTTCCACTCCTACAAAATTATTGACCTATATAGTTTGTGGAGTAACATGCATGAATGGGTTCCACTTTTGATTCTTATAGCTTATTGCATTAATCTAATACTTCAGAACAATTATGTCATTTGTTGTAAATCTTTATTATCTCTTAAAATAATGTATATTTGACACCAAAATTGACGACATACAATTTTTTTTACACCACAACAAACAATACAACATAGCGTCATTCTAAGCAATGAGCAAGACATGAACAAATAAAAAATCAAACTGACACTGCACTAAACTATGCAGAACATCATCAATCAGAGCCCAGAAACTTAAAAAAACAAATAATGTGTTCTTGTAGCTAAGATCAAAGTTGTAGAATATATAGCAAAACTGTAACTAATTGATGAGCACATAATAGTTCATATTTTTATGCATATTTTAATGTGTTTGATGGAATAGATTTGTACTTAATGGGTTTATTTGTTGTAGAATTTGTGGGATTCAGTCAAAGAGCAAGCTGTTGAAGTAGAGCTGATTTGGAGAGATTTTGTAGAGAATCAAGGGTTGGAGATGAGGATTGAGGATTTGGGACAACAAGAGGATTTTGTGGAAGCTACCAAGAGAGAGAATAAGTTTGGCAACAGAAAGAATTATTGGCAATTAACTAATAGAGGATAAATTTGATTTGGAAGGTTGTTTGTTATAACCGAATATGGTTGATTGATTTTAGGAAACTAGAAGATTTCTTTGTTGAGTTTAATTAGGAAATTGTGTGCTTTCTCTTCTATTTAAGAGCAGGGGATAATTAGAGGGGGAGATCATCTTTTGATCAATTTCCTTTTTAGCATATATCTTATTTTGCGTAGTTCCTGTTGGGAGGAGGAGTTACTTTTCTGCAGTTGTAGTTCACAGCAAGAACAGCAGTAACGTTGTTTGCCCAAACGACAGTCTGGTTGGTTTTATATTTCAGTTGATTATTATTCCTTTTAATTGATATTGATCTTGTCTTTATAATTATGGTTTGTGAGTAGTTATTATTCTGGTGAATAAGTAAAGAAACGCTAATCATCAGACCAAATTGTATCAAATTAATGATTTCATAATTTGATTCCATGAGTTTTCTGAGTATATCGATTATTACTTAGGTTAATTAAAGCTTGATCAACGTTAATGAATTTAAGTAAAGCCAATTAATCCCTAATTAAATAACTGGATTTAATAAATAAGATTGATTAGTGGTAAAGCTGCTGTCTAGGTGGATGGAAACAAATGGTTAACAAATGATTACCTGATCATGAATTTATTTGTTAGAGTTAGGACCTTCTAATGTTTAATGCTTTTGTAACATTAAATCTGGTGATCGGCTGATTCCGGCTGGATTATGTTATTAATAGGGAAATAGTTGATTAAGCTGATAATTGTCATCTATCGAATAATTAAGGAAGTATTGAAATATGTCAGAGCTGATTCTCGGTATTTTATAACTGACTGATTAAATTGAAATTATTACCTTTGCGTCAATGAACAACTGATAAAGATTAGTGTGAATTGCTTATTTGCCAGAATTTTATCTTAAGTAATTTAATTTGGTATTTTTATGATATTAATTGCTTTAGTTATTAATTCGTTAATTTATCAAGTTCCATCGTATTATCTTTATTTATGTGACAAATTGCAAGTTAACTTAATTAGAAGATTTGTTGTTCCTCGTGGGAACGATTTCACTCCTCTATACTAATTTATTAGTGTTATGAGCGAATTAATTTGGTATAAAAACGATGCACCACTAATCAAGTCGATACCCAAACACAAATTCTGAAAGAAGACGAGGGGATGATGAACTAATACTCCATGAAATTAATTGTGGATGTTTGACTTCTACCCTCTAGGTTTACATTTTTCCAAAGATTTTTCGTGGTAATTAGGCTGATGAAACCAATTCTTAAAAACACATTGGGAGGATGAGAAATTGGGTTAATTTGGATGGAGCCTATAATGTCTCAATTTGTTTGGAGACTCGGGCACAATAAATTAGAAGCTAACTCCTAAAAGAAAAGTTGTTTAAAAGAGAAAAAAAATTAAAAAGAATGATAATTATCAAAAGAACTTGAGCAAACTGCCTCAAATGTCACTAAACTTTTTTTTCAATCAGCGTTTTAGTTATCAAACTTTTAAATAGAACAAAAAGGTCACTCAACTCCTTAAATAGTATTTTTTTTGGTCATTCCATTCAATTCTTCTGTTAATGCAAACGGAATCCATTTTTTCATGGATAAATATGTCCAAACACTACAAAAGTGAAGGATAAATTCGTCAAAACACTAACTGCGGTCTTCATCTTCCTTGTCAAAACTCATCCAACACCCAGATCAGAGAGAGAGAGATTGACATTAATAAAATCATATCGCACTGCACCCATTATTAATATGCGACGTTTGTCTTTTAAAGGTATGTCTTTATCTAATTGAGAGGTCCTTCATGAGACATACGAGCAATCATGAAACATAAACGTGTGTTATAACTCATTTTTTAACTTGTAGTTTTGATTTAGGAAACAGAATTGTAAAAGGATTAGAATTCAAATCCTTGTTAGTTTTAGTTAGTTTCATAACCTATAAATACTTTGATAGGTTAGAGGTATTTTACACACCAAAATTAGAATACAAAAGGTTAGAGGTATTTTTGGGTACTCTTTTCTAATATTATTTTAATTTCAAATTTGAATTATTATTGAAAACCAAACTAGGTTAGAGCAAACTAGTTTTTGTAGGTCGGAAATTATTGAAAACCAAAAGTAAGACACCCTTAAAATTTGGGGTCCAAATATTTTTTTTTCTCTATTTTTTATTGCCTTCTTCATTATTTCAGCATTTTTATCAAATGCAAGTTCTAATAAAGTATTAAACAAATTTAAATCAAATCCAGTATGAGTAACAAATCAGTAGCTTAATAGAAGATTATGGCACAATCAGATAATAGATATTGCAATCGAATTAAGATTGTATTAAAGTTTGAAATATTCTTGATTTGGTATTCGATCATTGTTTGACATTTTAAAGTTCATGCATTTATATATGTCATCATTTGAAGAAATAAAATTGATTAAAAAAAGTAAGGTATCGTGTATGTGTGTTGGACGAAATAATTTGGATTTGATGATTAAAAATTTGTTTCTTGACAACATAAAGGGTTACCGTCTTGACAATTAAATCAGTAAAATACCTTAATCATAGTGAAATGAAAGAGTTTTTCTTTTTTTTTTAATTGGAAAATTCATACAAGAGAGGGATGTAGACCCAATTTTTTTAAATAAACACAAAATAACATTAAGTCAAACCAACAATGAATTGTTAGAACCTAAAAAATGCCATAAGCTCATGATATATATCCTATAAAAAAATAAAGTAATTGCTATTTTACTTTATCTACATTTTCTGAAAAAAAGGAAAAGCTACTCTATCTACTGTTACTTCTCCTTTTACCTTTTTTTATACCAACCTATATTGATAATGTTTTATCTATTGAACAGAGTAAAACATAATTTTTTTATAAAAACCACTTTTTTTATAGGCTATAACTCACGAGTTTTAGTAAAAATTTGAAATGTTTCAAAACTGACTGTTGTGGGATATTTTCATGCCATTTTTTACACCCACCTATATTGGTAATTTGTTATCTAGTGAGCGTAGCGAAAAAAATTGAAACATAAATTTTTTTAAAAATCACAATTCTTCGCGGGCTATAACTCACGAGTTCTGATAAAAAATATCAATGTTAAAGAACTGGCTGTTGTGGAATATTTTTATGCCATTTTTTACACCCACATAAATAGGTAATGTGTTATCTAGTGATAAACTGTAAAAAAAATTGAAACTTAAATTTTTTTGAAAAATCAATATTTTTCACTGGCTATAACTCACAACTTTTGGTAAAAAAATAGAAATATTGAAGAACTGGCTGTTGTGTTATATTTTTATGCCATTTTTTACACCCACGTAAATCGGCAATGTATTATCTAGTGATAAAGTGAAAAAAATTGAAACATAATTTTTTTAAAAAAATCTCTTTTTTTTATAGTCTATAACTCTCGAGTTTTGGTAAAAAACTGGCTATTTTGGACTATTTTCATGCCATTTTTTATACCAACTTATACTGAAAATTGTTATTTAGTGAACAGAGTAAAAAATTTGAAACATAATTTTTTTATAAAAATTACTTTTTCGTGGGTTATATCTCACGACTCTTGGTAAAAAATGGAAATGTTCAAAAACTGGTTGTTGTGGACTATTTTCATTCTATTTTTTACATCAACCTAAACTGTTAAGGTGTTATCTAGTGAACAGAGTAAAAAAAAATCAAAACGTAAATTTTTATAAAAATTACTCTTTTCATGAGCTATAACTCACAAGCTTCGGTCAAAATTAGGAGGTAATTTTGCTTCTGCAGTGAAACATTTGGATGTTGCAATTTGCATTCCGCTAGCAAGAAAATCTATAGTTTCCCTAGGCAATGTTGAACTTTTAGATTTGGAAGCAGTTGTTGAATCATTTCAATATCGTTTGTGGTCGTGTGGGTTGTGCCCGTTTGATTTTTAGAAAGTTACTAGTTGGCAACACCGCGCAAGCGCGGTGTAATTATATGTTATAACTCGCTATAATTTTAAATCAGTGTAATAGGTATAAGTAATATATGTAGATGCATTGACACATATTTTGATACACTGTATTTTTACATAGATTACACACATTTGTGCACACTACATATATTTATACATATTATACACATTTTTACATATTATATACATTTTCACCGAATATAAATTTTTACATATTATACATATTTTCGCACTCGTAATATATTTATCAATTATATTTTTTCATAAATTATACATATTTGCACATAATACATACATTTTCAAAATTTTACACATTGAATATATTTACACATATTACATACATTTTGACACAAATCATTTTACACATGAACTATACATATTTGAACACAATACATATATTTTCACATTTTTACACATTGAATATATTTACAAATATTACATACAAATTGTGTGTAGCATGTATAAATATTGTTGTGTTTCAAAATTTCGTAGTATGTGTAAATATGAATAGTGTGTGCAAAGTATATTATTTGTGGGCTTAATCATGACCATTATTTGGGAGAATTTGTAAATGAATTTGTGGTTTTGTAGAAAATGTACTATTTTAAAAGAAGTAATTTTTTCTTTCAAATAATTTGTTTTTTGGAGTTTTACTTCAAGAACAAAACTGCATCATATTGTATCAGAACATAAATAAGTTAAATAATACAGTAAATTAGTACGTCTAAACACAAAAAAATTCTTTCCCTTCCCCAAAATTCTACTAAACCCCAAAAACCCCAATGGATCTTCTTTCCCCCATTTTAAAATTTCAACCGATCAATAGTTTTGCTTAGTAATCTTCTTTTCCTTCTCTTGTGGTTCTGCCAAAAAAAAAAAAAAATCTTCTTTTCCTTCTCTATTTTCTCTTTTTTTTTTCTTCTCCAAACTTCAATTATTGGGAACACTTTGACTCCTTCTCTTTCAGAAATCTTGCAAGTTAAAAACTTTTTTAAATGCCAATTTTACTTCAACAATAAATTTTAATATGCAATCAAACATAAAAGATTTAGATTGATAAGGATTTTCATTTAAAAACAAATTTTAGAGTTTATTTGAAAATAGACTCACGTGACTCACGTTAAATTTATAGGATAAGATTTTTTTTATATTGGAAAATTACATCAAATTGTGAAAAACATGAAATACAAGGGAATGAATTAATCCAATTGAAACATAAGGGGGCAGCTACGATATCAGAGTATAGTAAGAGGAGGGAGACAAATAAGTGAAAATTTGTATAATATATATAAATATGTATAATGCGTAAAGCATGTGTAAATATGTATAATGTGTAAAAAATGTGTATAGTATGTGTAAAAATGTATAGTGTATACAAATATGTGTAGTAAGTATAAATATGTATATAGGGTGTGAGATCATATGTAGTATGTATAAATATATGTTGCATGCGAAAAAGTGTGTAGTATATATAAATATGTATAGCGTGTAAAAATGTGTAAAGTATGTGTAAATTTGAATAGTGAGTGAAAATATGTATGATATGTATAAATATATATAACGCGTTAAATATGTGTAAATATGTATAATATGTGAAAATGTGCATAGTATGTGTTAAATGTATAATGTGTGAAAAAGTTTGTAACAAGTATAAGTATGTATAGTGTGTGAAAACGTGTGTACAAATGTGAGTAGTACATGGAAATATGTATAGTGTGTAAAAATGTGTAAATGTGAATAGTATTTGAAAATGTGTATAATATATATAAATATATATAATGCGTGAAATATGTGTAAATATGTATAGTATGTGAAAATGCGTATAGGATGTGTAAAAATGTATAGTGTGTAACACTGTGTATAGTAAGTATATGTATATATGTTTGTGTGAAAATATGTGTAGTATGTATAAATATATGTAGTGTGTAAAAAAGTGTATAGTATGTGTAAATATATAAAATATGTGAAAATGTGTAAATATGTATAGTATGTGAAAAAAAAATTGTGTTATAATGTGTAATGTATGTGTAAATATGTTTAGTGTTTGAAAACATGTATAGTATATATAAATGTATATAATCGATGAATAATGTATAAATGTGTACACTGTGCAAAAATATGTATACTATATCTATAAATGCGTGTAGTAATTATAAATATGTATAGAGTGTGGAAATATATGTGGTACATATACATATGTATAATGAATGAAGTATGTGTAAATATATATATAGTACGCAGTGAAAATGTATGTAGCTAGTATAAATAAGTATAACGTGTGGAAATATCTGTAATACGTATATAGTATAAATAAGTATAACGTGTGGAAATATGTGTAATACGTATAAGTATATGTATTGTTTGAAAAATTGAGTAGTATAACTTAGGTGTAAATATGTATAGTGTGTGAAATTCGGTAGAGTATGTATAATTATGTATAGTGTGTACAAATCTCTGTACTATGTGTAAATATATATAACACGCTAAAATAATGTATAGTTATATGTCGCATATGTAATTATATGTATAATGTAAAAAAGTGCATAGTAGGCAATAAAAATGCATAATGTAAGAAAATATATATAAAATATGTAAATATATATGGTGAATGAAAAAATTGTTAGTGTGTATAAATAAATGTAGTAAGTATATTTATGAAGGCATTAATTTATTAGTTTGAAATAAAAGTATTATTAATTTTTATGTTTGTTGTTTAATTTAATTCATTATGAATATTTTAAAATTGAAATGACAATTAATTATACTTTAGAAATGACCTATGATCACTAATTGTTCAAAGTAGGCATTGGAGGGTGAATCAAGTTCATTATTTATTGTGAAGTATGTAAAAGTTTGTGCCATTAAAATAGTAGAATACATTTAAGTATACATTTCAATTTTTTAAAAATAAACATTTAAAACGGCAAAATACATTTCAATATATATATATTTCAACTTTTAAAAATAAATATTTCAACTATTTCCGCGTTAAGAATTTGAGATTCAAGGGACACAAAGTCTGCGGATATACATGAAATCCCAGATTTTAATTCCAAACAAACTGCAGATTTTCTGTATCCTAAAGAATCCATACACTGAATAACAATCCTTACAAATTCATGCTTCTTGATTAGGCTTTTTGGCCCAATCATTAGATCCTCCATTAAC
Source organism: Ophiorrhiza pumila (assembly GCA_016586305.1). Taxonomy (NCBI): domain Eukaryota; kingdom Viridiplantae; phylum Streptophyta; class Magnoliopsida; order Gentianales; family Rubiaceae; genus Ophiorrhiza; species Ophiorrhiza pumila. The sequence continues at coordinate 5,878,445 of BLIW01000011.1, forward strand.
CCAACAACAGCTGGCAACTAAGCAAGGTCCCTTTCCCACCGAATCATAAAATTCCAATCTCTGCCAATTGTCATAACTTTGCACCCCTCTCGTGTAATTTGACCCAAAGACAAAATCCTCTGCACAAATTTTCATGAAGAAAAATAAATATTTACAAAATAAACCGACACAGAAGAAAGCCAACTCAGAATTTGACTTTCAGAATACTGATTAAAGCAAATATTACGACAACTAAAGAACTGTGGCAAAATTAAGTTAGCACAGAGAATATGAGAAAGAAACTTCTTAAAATGAATCCAATCAGTAAATAGAAAATAATAAATTTACCTTAAAATTAGTATAATAAATTCCATTCCATGTCAATTGTTCATCATGATTGTACCACAAACGAAGATTTAGTAAAACAAACAAAATCGCATGAAGATAAATTAGGAATTCAAAGTACCTAAAACTAAGAGTATCAAATAAAATAGTATGAGTTGAAGGAAATGGAAAGAGGACACCTATAAGTAAATGGAGTATCAACTAAAGGGAGTTGCATATAACACTCTTTAAGTGGTAAAATATAAGCCTTTTTGGCAAGAAATTTTAAAAAAATGCTCCATAATACCATTGTCTCCTAGTTTGAATTGAGAAGAATATTGGCTGCCTTGATGTCTCTGGAGAATTACCAGCAGGCACAGGACAACTACTGGGAGGCACAAGTTCATTGCCCTTCCTGCTGAAATAAAAAAGTTTAGTAACTTTTTCTGGGGAAAAACATGAAATTGGCAAAATTATTACACAATGGAAAAAAGAACAACCAAAAATAATTTAGCACATATAATGGTCATAATTTAGCAAAAATAATTGTGGTTTTGTGCATATTTTGTATACTACATATATACAATTATTATATATTTCATATACCACAATATTTATTAACACATACCAATGTCTTTTAATACATATTACATGCATTGTCACACACTTTGAATATTTATATGCATTATATTTATTTACACATATTATATATATTTCACACACTATGAATATTTACAAAAACTATATATATTACATATATGTCACATTATGCATTCTCTTACATATTAACTCATGATTTGTGTACATTACTTTGATTTACCCATGGTACATACATTTCCTCACAAAATATATAGTAACAAATTTTGAAATACTTGCAAAATACTCTTCATATATACTTATTTTCTAATATTAATCCTTCATAATTCTCTTTATATAAAAACCCTATATTTTAATTAAATTGTGACTACTATTGCAATAATATTATTATATTAATTCCGTATTTATTTATATTAATTGCATGCTTATTATTGGAATATCCGTATTGTTTTAATATATTTATTTTTTATTTATAATTTCTTTACTAATACTCAGTATACCTATTCTCCATATATAATTTATTTTTTATAATTATTATAAATTTTACATTTAAATAAATAATTTTATTATCCTGCCAATAACATTTTTCTTTTGTATCTTAATAAAAGAAAACTAATAAATATATAAATTTGATAATAGCATTAGACTTGATAACATAATTTGTATAATAAAACTAAAAATTGCTATATCAAAGGTAAAAAACCAACTCAAGATTGGACTCCAATATGTGATATGCAAATTGGATAGAGATTCTTATTGTAATGGAATTCTTATTAGGTGGAAGAAGATGTGGTGGGTTTAAGGGAGGAAGAAAAATTTATAAGACATGCCAAATATATAATAATTTGGCATGTCTTATAAATTTATACTTCATAATCAAAATTTTATACAGGAATTGTCATGAAGTATAACACTGAACTAAGCCTGAAAATTAGTTAAATTATTAGTATGGTTTCTGTGTCTCGTGATTTTTTTAGTATGGTTTCTAAATTATATATAGAGAATAGGTATACTGAGTATTAGTAAATGAATAAAGGATGATAAACTTGAAATTTAATGAGGGCCCATTGTCTAAATTGTCTTTTGGCTTGTGGAATTGTGCAATGTAAAGTTTGAAAGATGGAAGATTCAATTGAAATTGATCGTTGACATCGACCTTTTTCGTATGGGATGGGTTGTGTTGCCTTAATTCATTCCCTGCCTTGGTGTGATTCACTCAAGGACAACTTTGTGAGTCAGGGAGAGAAATGGATATGAACAATTTGTCAATACGCCCAGATGCGAACTACTAAAACAATTCCATCTTTTGAACCAAATTCTCTACGACAAAGAGAACGGGAAAATCGACTTTGTGCGAAGATTAATAGTTTATGATCATTGGCAAGTCATGTACTTTGCCCATAAAAGTAAACAAAACATATCCTTTTAAAGGAACTAAGGTCCTTCAATCAAATACAACAGTAAATGGGAAGAAGATGGACTGGGTTGCGATGGAGGCAGAGCAATGCCAAAATGATGCGGTTAGCTTTATCTCCATGAAACATTGTAACTGCAGGCATTTGAATCAAACTACGGCTTAAAATAATGGTCACGAAACAACTGCAGGCATCAAATCAAGCAACACAAAAATGTCTCGCATATTCAGCTCCCAGTTGGAATATTCACTGCAAATCTGAGCTCTAAACCCTTGAAATGTGGGGAAATTGGAAGGCAGAATGTCGTTTGCATCCAGAAGAATACTCTTTTGCAGGTTGGCTTATTGTCGTTTCTTTGTGTTGGCATATGGGATAATTACGCCCATGATATTAGTCTGATATTATCTTAAAGTATGAGATAAAGTCATATGCCTTTGGTACGTATATCAGATACTGATAAAGATAAGTAGACTATCCCTATCTTGAAGCTTTCTTGTAGCTCAAGGATAGGAGTCTATTTATCTTTATATACAGAGAATATCAGACTGAGAAAAACAACGATAGAAAATATCGTTATACGTATTCTTCTTCCTCAGCATTATATTTGATTTCCTACTTTGTATCTAATTGGTGGACAACAATAGATACTCTTGTAGTTTCTATTACCGGGAGTTCTTTTTCTTCCAGAGCAGTGAATTTCGTGGAGTAGAACAAGATCCCGTATTCCGCTCTTCCAGGTCAGTTTCCTGGAAAACCTTCATTGGTAGCAGAGCGTTATGTTCTACCCACCATGTAATTACTTATTATTTGATTTTTAAATGGCAATTATGAATTTTTTGAGGAATTATTTTTTTATGGAAATAAATTGTGAAATTCATAATTCTAGATCTGATTCTTGCCATTTTTGACTCACTTATCGTATGAACTAAATGATAAGCAATATATGGTTAGAAACTAGACTTCAAAACGAATCCATCGATATAAAGTATGTGAAAATCGGATATACGGTTAATTAGATATGACTGTTTTAAGTTTTTTTTCGTTTTGATTTTATTTTCTGATTATTGATATAAAAATATGTGGACTATCAATTGTTGAGCCCTTCCTAAGTGGCGGGCTGCCCCTTCCAATGCCCCAACAATAGGAGGATTAGGGCCTGCGCCCGATCAGAAGTTTTTTTTGGTTTTTGATCATTAGTATTGAAACGTGGGCCGTCCAACTCAGAAAGTTTTGACCCAAAATCATAACAGCACATAAGAGCACATTTCATAGTGCCTTACTGGGCCTAAGGCCTGATCGGTGTGATGGGCTTCACTACTGTTGGGTGAGCCTTAAATATGAATGGGTTATACCTTGATGAGGTTTGGGCTTGATGATAATTAGAAAATAAAATTGGTCTGTAAGTAAGTCTTATATGATTTATATGCATATGTTATTAATTTCATTTTTTGTGAATATTCATAAAAATATGAAATAAATAAATAAATAAAAAATCCAGAAAACAAGAAAAATTTTCTTGCAACTACAGAATATTTCTATAGTAATGAGTTTCCGGATTTTAATTTTTTTTTTGTAATTTTTGCATGCTTATTTATCAATTTTGTGAATTTGCACAAAATAGAATAAATAGATTTAAAATTACAGAAAATTCAGAAAATTAATATGAATATTCTGAGGTTTTATCTTAAGTTCCAGAATATTGTACATGATTTTTTTTCTGCCTGCATATTGTTTTTGTAATTTTTGCATGCCTATTTATCAATTTTGTGAATTTGCACAAAAATAGAATAAATAGACTTAAAATTACAAAAAATTCAGAAAAATTAATATGAATATTCTGAGGTGTTATCTTAAGTTCCAGAATATTTTACATGATTTTTTTTTCTGACTGCATATTTTTTTTGTAATTTTTGCATGCCTATTTATCAATTTTGTGAATTTGCACAAAAATGGAATAAATAGATTTAAAATTACAGAAAATTCAGAAAAATTAATATGAATATTATGAGGTGTTATCTTAAGTTCCAGAATATTTTACATGATTTTTTTTCTGACTGCATATTTTTTTTGTAATTTTTGCATGCCTATTTATCAATTTTGTGAATTTGCACAAAAATAGAATAAATAGATTTAAAATTACAGAAAATTCAGAAAAATTAATATGAATATTCTGAGGTGTTATCTTAAGTTCCAGAATATTGTACATGATTTGTTTTCTGCCTGCATATTTTTTTGTAATTTTTGCATGCCTATTTATCAATTTTGTGAATTTGCACAAAATAGAATAAATAGAATTAAAATTACAGAAAATTCAGAAAATTAATATGAATATTATGAGGTGTTATCTTAAGTTCCAGAATATTTTACATGTTTTTTTTCTGCCTGCATATATTTTTTTTTGTAATTTTTGCATGCTTATTTATCAATTTTGTGAATTTGCACAAAATAGAATAAATAGATTTAAAATTACAGAAAATTCAGAAAATTAATATGAATATTCTGAGGTGTTATATTAAGTTCCAGAATATTGTACATGTTTTGTTTCTGCCTATATATTTTTTTTTTAATTTTTGCATGCTTATTTATCAATTTGTGAATTTACACAAAATAGAATAAATAGAATTAAAATTACAGAAAATTCAGGAAAATTAATATTAATATTCTGAGGTGTTATCTTTAGTTCCAGAATATTGTAATTGAATTTTTATGCCTGCATATATTTTTTTTGTAATTTTTGCATGCTTATTTATTATTTTGTGAATTTGCACAAAATTGAAATAAATATAGATAAATTACAGAAAAATTCAGGAAAATTAATTTAATATTTTGAGGTGTTAATAAAGTTCCAGAATGTTAATTTGAATTTTTTTTCTAGCAGTGATGATTTTTTTTTGTAATTTATAATGCATATTTATTTCCTGACAATAATTCATGAATATAAAAATGAATTATTTAAACATGCAAGTATTTTTAAGTTGAATGAATCAGTTTTGTTCCTTAAAAATAATAATAAAGTGAAGGGGGTTTTGCGCAAAATTTGTATAATTATAATTTTAAATATTTTTTTTTGGTATAATGTGATTCCTAGCATAGCGAAGTTTCCTTTGTACATGAATGTTTTGATTATAATTATTACAAATTAATGATTGCTGCAAAATCTATATATATGTGTTAATCAAGATCCTTTTGTGCACTGCTTAAAAGACAGCTTTCAAACAAGATAATTATTAATTTAAATTATGGTGATAAATTTATTGGTGTTTTTTTTTTCAATTGAACACCATAAAATTTAAATATGGGCTTGGTAGAAAAGTGGGCCTTTGTGGCCTTAAACTATATTATGGCTTAATCCAATATATTATTGTTCAACATCAAGATCTTGGGCTTATAATAAGTTCAAAAGTAATAAATAATATAACTTGCATCATGTTGTTGAGTTATATTAGCAATGATCTAATGTGTGAACAATATGCCACCGCGAATAAGTTGTTCTTATTCATGAGTTTGGTAATATTTCTACGAGAAAGTTGCATATTTTAGACCTTCATGAAGGGTGTGATATGTAAAGAGGTAGAAATTATTTATATTAGATGAGTATTGAATTAAAATAGTGATTAATCACTTAATCATTTTTTTAATCAGTGGGAGCATACTAATATGGTTAAGGGAAGAGCACTTAGTGGCTGCTAATATTTCTTTATGTTAGTTATCAAGTTTTAATTTTCGCAAAGCATTTAGGCTTTATGCGAAAGCAAACTAGATAAACTCCTAATAATCTCAATGAGAGATTTATACTCAAGAAAAATACCAAACAAAAGAAAATTAGTTTTTGCAAAAGGAACAAATCAAAACTCTACTAATAGAATGGTCAATTAGAACTTCACTCGTGATAGCACTGAGTTGAAATGTATATATATATATATATATATATATTGACCACATGTCTCACATATTACTTGTTATTTTTTTAAGAAAGTAACAATTGTAATTAGTTGTTGAATCTCTCCTATTGTGGATGAAAGATTCAACAATAACCTATCCACAGAGTTGAATGAGTTGAAGAACTCTCCAATTGTGGATGGAAGATTCAAAAATAACTAATTACACAACTAAATTAGTTGTTGAAACTCTCCAAATCGTGGATGATAGATTCAAGAACAACTAATTATATGATGAGAAATTGAGTAGAGTTTGTGAGATTTTATTGAATTTTTGTGTTGGAAGTAAATAGATACATAAGGAGAAAAGGTTCCAAGTGGGAGAATGTTCTCACAAATTGAAAATTTGGCTTGTGTAACCATTGTCTCCATAATGTATTTAATACTTCATGACTTCAATAAATTTATATTTTGTTCTTATGATACTTCAACTGATTTTTCTAAAAATGTTTAAAAGGCAAGAAATTGATATTAATTATGGAACAAATTGATTTTGGTTTCTAATTATATGATATTGGATTTTATAATTCCAATATATATAAAGTTCTCTCATATCTTCTAGAGAGGATAAGAATAATGATTCACTGAAATGACATAACAAATTGAGTCATTTTAGGCGAGATATAAGGATAGCTAGAGACGGTTTATTGGGACCTACTCGCACACAACTATCTTGCCTATCAGTGAATATTATTTTGGGAGAGAAATTAATTAATAAACCATTTTCAAAAGGCTAAATGGGCAATGCTTAATCCATCTTGACGTCTGTGGGCCAATACACATAAGGGTTAGACATAATAATTCCTATTACTTTAACAGATGACCAAACGCGTTTTGATTATATTTTTCTGATCTCCCATAATTTTTAAGGTAGAGAATCAGTTTAACTTAATCAAAACTGCGAGTATCTATTCAAAGAATAATATATAGAAAAGGAATTATTTAGCAAAAAAAATTGATTTCTATATTTTGCAACAAAATGTTGTGGCAAATAATGAGAATCGATCTTTGCTTAGTCATTAGCGCTAATATTTTTTGTTAATTTCCTATTAGGGGAGATATACAAAATAAGCAGCTGCCTATGTACTTAACTTTGTACCCTTATGGTTAGTTTCTTCCATAAATCATGGATCGGCAGAAATTCGTATTTATATAATTTGCGGTCATGAAATATTTGTTCTACCTATGACACTTTTCTCATTAAGTATGAGAATTTGTGACTTAGAGGTAAGAAATCTATCTTTGTTAGATGTCTACGCCTCACAGGGTTAAGTGTTTATTGGTAGACAATTAAATGGAAGTGTAACTTATATTGAGTCACGAGATGTGAAATTTCTTGAAAAGGATTTTCCTAACTTATGCGAGGTAAAGAATAATTTATAACTCTATGCATTGGAAAGTACTAAAGGGGGTAATTTTATTACTCTAATGGAAATCGAGATAACTAATTCTCGACCTCTCTAAGATAGTGGGAGCAAATTTCCATTGAATAGTTCAGTACAAACCAATGAGAGTTCTAAACAATTTCGACCTCAAAGAAGTAAACGAAAAATTTCCAGTCGTCATTTTGAGACTGATGGGGAAACTTTCATGGTTGCTTCTTATGATGAAAATGAGCCAAAGAACTTCCATCAGGCTATTTCATCAAAAGTTAGAGAAGAATAGATTACTTTAATGGGGTCTATTGAGACTAATCAAGTTTGGGACTTGATTAACTATTCTTTCGGACTAAAGACCATTGGGGACAAATGGTTTCCAAAGTCAAAGGTAAAAGAAGGTAGTTCCATTGAAAGGTGAATAGATGACCTTAATTTGACGCTTGTTACATATTTTGATTTGAAATTTTGTGAAATGAATGTTAAAGATAACATTTCTCATTGGAGAAATTGGATGAAAGATTCGCAAGAATCTGTTCGTTAACTTTGTTATAGGAGATTGAAAGCGCAAAGTTTGGTAGCTCAATCAATCTTACTATTACAAGAAGTAATCATCCAGATGGTTATATCCAAAACTTTATCGAGCCAACTAAAATTCGGGCTTACGATGGTTAATAGATATTACTATATGTATCTTAAACATTCTAAAGGAAGTTTTTTATATTTCATCATATGTAGACGATATTAAGTAAGCCAAACTAACTAGGAGACGATTGTCACCACTAATAAGTGGTTGCTTTCAAATTTTGAAATGAAGGACATATGGCACTCCTGTGGTAAAAATGTGAGTCTATAAGCCTTGAAAATTGCCCTAACACTCTTAAAAGTAATGAGTAAATAAGCTTTGTTCCATATGTGAGTAAAGTGGAGAAATTAGTTTTCTCACTTTGGATACTCATTTGATATCTACAATATAGTTGGGTTAGTTAGCCAATACCAAGAAATACCTAATTTAAATTTTTGAAAAGCTATTAAAATGTATATTTTGCTAATTGGAATATGACTTTAGATTACATGTTATCAAGGTTTGGATTTACGACTTATTAGAAGTACATACGCTGATTAGAGCGATTATCTGGATAAGTGTAAATTAACCTATGTATATATTTGCTTACTTAATGATGATATTATATCATAGATGAGTAAGAAATAAACATGTAAATCATTGTCTATAGAGTAAGCGAAATTAATACCTTATACATTAGTAGTACAAGAGGTAATGTGTTTGAGAAAGTTCCTTGTGAATCTTGGCATTGTTATAGACTCATTGGATTCTACATTTGTTTATGGTAACAATATAGTTACTTTAAACTTTTACCAAGGATTCCAAGTATTATATGATGCGAATGTTGTATGGCCGAGGCTCCAACTCCTGGACCAAATTCGAATCTCCCACACAAGCTATAGGACCGTGTTGCTCTTACCAAGATAATCCACAACAAGAACACAAAATTGGATGGAACGAAATCAAAGGAAAAACGCTAGGAATTGAGTAAATCAAAACTTCACGTTTTATTACTAATGAACTTAATTTAACCTATGAAAATTCAATCAGTTAAACAAGTTAATTAGGCCTGCTCTTTAAATAAAGAACAATTGGTGTAATCTCCTATAGGTCACGCTAAAGGGGATTAACTACAATGAACAGTTAAATAACTCTTCAAGGCTTTGAACAACTCAAGGAGTTAATTCATGAATTTTAGCAAAGCTAAAAACTCAATTTTATTCACCAACTTATTATGTAAAAACGTTACAAGGCCTTTCCTTTATATAGGAAATACTTTGGCCAAAAACCTAGATCAATTCCAATGTGGGATTGATTGCTAACTTAACTAACAAACTAACCAGTACTATTCACGTGAATAGTGACGTGAATAGTAACCTATAATTTAGGGAACTACTTTCCTAAACGAATAACAATAACTACTTAACTTAAAAAGTAAATAAGCCCATTAATTAACATTCAATGGACTTTAGCTAACTAACTAATCCAAGTTGTAAACTAATCAACTTTCCAAATTGGAAAAGGAAACTACAACTAACTACCAAATCCTTGTCCAAAAAGGATTTGTTTTACTTGCCATTATCATACAAGATAATTGGATCAAGTAATTACTTAGCCCATAATTAAAAACACAAAGACTTAAGCCCATAATTAAATGTTTAATGGACTTAATTATTAACAACAAAATAAATCCTAAAGATTAAACAATGGCGTGATCCATTAATGACAAAGCCCAAGCACGCCATCTTGGTCTTCAATGTAGTCCATGAAATTCGAGATGAAAACTCGGCCAGAATCCCGTCATCAACTTTGCAAGGCATTTTCAACGGTGATAACGTCAAAATCTTGAAAAACTTAAAACACGAAAGTTGTAGCTCTATCTCTTATCGTTCCAGGGCTTCTTGAATCATGCAATTTCGAGTTATATCGAAAGATTTATAGCAAGAATACCAAAACGTGACAGAAACTTTCAGGATGACAATTTGACTTTAACACCACGGACATGGACACGGGCTTATTCTCATCATTCCCTCCCTCCTCGAAAGGATTCGTCCTCGAATCTTGAATTTGAGTTCCTGGATCAAACACCAATATGATGAACTCAATGCAAACTCGAGCCAAATAAAATTGGGAAGATGCACATCTCGAGCAACAAGAAGTTATATCCTGCCAAAACAAGACAAATGTATAAGGTAAAAGAAAGCACAATAATCTAAAACAATTCGTAGAATAATTTCCTTTCACCAAAAGAATAGAACGGGCAGAATATGTATGCAAAATCGAAATACATATAACATGATTAGTCGTAACAAATTTTGCATGAGTCATAATGTTGAAGTCAATGAATTCAAAACAATTATGCAAATAACTATCATATAGTTTATGCAAATCAGAAAATCGTATGTTCTTAATTAAAGAACTAATCAATATGAATTCAGTAACAACATTCATGAACACATTATTTACGTTATTAACATGTAATTTAAGCAAAGGATGTAAACATATATGAATAGAATCACAAAGACACGAAAATTCATAACAAGAAAACATATATGCATCCTTGACAAAGTGTAAATCACATGAACGTATTAATACCTTTAAAAACATGTTAAAGTTATCAAATATAAAAATACAATCCCAAAGAATAAAAACAGAATGTAAACAATCTAATAAATAGATGGTAACACAATATTTTACCTTGTGGAATTGAAAAGAAATTAAGAACTGAGATAACTTACCAAACAAGTGTTGAACTATTAAATTACCTCGTTGATCTTGATAGCTTTGAATAAAGTCACGAACCAAAGAATCAAATTGAAGGTTATTCCAGCAATTATAATCAACACTTTTGTACACAAGGATTTTGGGCAGTTCGAAATTATAAAGATTAAACTCAAAATATAGTTCATGTATTAGAAAAGCAACATAACATGTGAAGAAACTATACATAAATCCATTCAATACAAAATAATGTGATTTCATAATTGAAGAATTATGTGAAAGAATTTGCTTACCAAAACACAAACCATCGGATTTTAATGCACATGTTAAAGAATTTCGAACTAATGTTTCAAAGGTGTGTGAAAGACATTGAAATTGATTCAAAATAGAAATCAAACTTTGAAAATCAATAGCATTGACGTTAACAAAGTTCTTTACTTTAAAACCATTGAAATCAACCAATAAGCTTTCATACTTACCTAACTTACCTTGCTTACCTTGTGGAAAACAAGCTAAGGCAGATTGGATTCCTTTCATTCGATAATGAGTTGTTTCTAACTCCATTAGATGTCTAGGAACTCCAAAAACCTGCAAAACAAAGGAACTAGGCAGCAAACAATTCAAATGGTGATCACTATCATCAAGTAAGTACATTGATTGCCTATCTAGTATTCCCCTCTCAATCTCGCTAGAAGAAGTAAAATAACAAGGTTGCTTAACAACTAACTCTCGGCCTATGCTAGAAGAAGACAAAGAATCTTTATCTCGGCCTACACTATTACAGGTTGAGCTAGCTATTACATTACTTTTCCCTTGAACTTTCTTCTCTTTTGCTTCCATTTCACGGCAAGATTGCACAATCCTTGATTGATCTTCAAAAGCTTGGCTCGGACTCAAAGCCCTTAGATTGTACTTTCGGCCATGATAATCAAAAGAATAATAATTCTTCCTTGCATGATATGTAACATCTCGGTCAAATTGCCATGGACGACCAAGTAATATGTGACTAGCTTCCATTGGTACAACATCACAAACAATATCATCAACATACTTTCCAATGGACATAGAAAATTTAACTTGTTTAGTCACCTTACTCTCGGCAGTGTTATTAAGCCATTGAAGCTTATATGGATTTGGATGTTTCATGCAAGTCAAGTTAAGCTTCTTAACAATTAATGTGCTTGCCATATTGGTACAACTTCCACTATCAATAATCAAGCTACAAGTCTTACCTTGAACCATGCATCTAGCGTGAAAGATGTTTTCCCTTTGAGACAAATCATCTTCAACTCGTGGTTGTGTATTCAAGACTCGGCGAGTAATCAATGAGAAATCACCAATATTGTAAATAAGATCTTCACTATCTTCATCACTTTGGTACTTCTCTTCAAGTGGTGGCATGTCGGCACATTCTTCATCACTGTCAACCTCTCCATTATCACGAATTATCATCAACTTTTTGGTTGGGCAGTCACTTTGATAATGGCCATAACCTTGACACTTGTAACATCTAATGTCCCTCAATCTTTCATTTGGTTTAGGCGTCACCTTAGTTGAAGATTCAGCAAGGTTGCGGACTGTTTTGGGAGCATTACTTGAAGTGTTTGAAGGCTGATTTTGGTTGAAAACTTTCGGTTTTGGTGGAGGTGTAAAAGTCGGCTTTTGATCTCTCCTCCAAGGCGGCAATGGTTGTTGAAAATTTCGCCCTTTACCCTTCATATGCTTCTCAATTTTGATAGCTTTGTGAACAAGTTCATTAATATCAATGTAACTTTGAAGATCAACTTGATAAGCCAATTCGGGATTCATACCTCTAAGAAATCTCTCAATGGTTGTGTCGGGGTCTTCTTGAATATTGGCTTTAATCATCAAAGATTCCATCTCATGATAGTAATCTTCAACTGTTCGGCTACCTTGCACAAGAGTATGCAATTTTCGGTTGAGCTCTCTATTAAAGTGTGAAGGAACATACTTCTTTCTCATGATTGCCTTCATTTGAGTCCAAGTCTTAACTGGCCTTTCACCATCTTGTCTCCTAGAACGAATAACTTGATCCCACCAAAGACTAGCATAGTCTTTAAGATGCATAAAAGCAATTCGATATTGCCTTTTCTCGGGGACATCATTACCTTCAAAATAGTGTTCCAAATCTCGAACCCAATCAAAGAAAGCTTCGGGATCTGATTTACCATGAAAAATAGAGATGGTGAGTTTAACAGATTCAATGGAAACTTTAGACTTATCACCTTTAGAAGAGCTCGAGTATTCCTCCTCTTTTTCCTCACTAGATTCACTATCTTCTTGGGACTCTAGTTTTCGGGATTTCTTTGATTTTGGAGGTGGTGTTACCGACTCTAAGAATTGAAGGCGAAGGTTGATATCTTGCAAAATTTGGGCAAGTGACGGATCGGTCCTCTTTTGTTGTTGTTCGGTTTGGGACTTACTTTGTTCGTCCTCCATTTGTACCTGCAAGTTAGTGAAGAAAAAAGCGCAAGAATATGTATATGATCCTCACGGGTTCCTCACTTTAGGGTAGTAGGTACTCTCCTCTCTTTTTGGGTAGTGTTCTCTCTTGTTTAACCTAGCTACTACTCTCAATTAATGAATATGTGGGGTTATTAAGATTCACCAAAGTTCAATTACTTAATAGCAAGATCTCAATCAGCAAGTTCCACACACAAATTTTCACAAATCAAATCAAGAGATGTAACAAGAAATCACGTCAAGAGTGTTTAGAACACGTGAAAGTTATAATTTGATTTACCACCAGAAACTAAGAAATTCAGAAACTAGATTTCAAAACAAAGAGATTGGTTTTTGAATCAACTAATTACGAGTTGTATTGAAAAAGTTATGGCACTTTTAATCCAAGGTGGTTTTCAAGAAACAAGTTAAGAACAATGTGTTCTTTTCAAAAATAAATTAAATAATTAAATAACAGAAAATAATAACAATAAAATAAATTGAAGTCCGAATTTATATATTTTTTTGTTCTTTTCTCTTTTTTTTTTTTTTTTTTTTATTCGGTCACTTTTTTTTTTTTTTTTTTTACCGTGACTCCTTTTTTTTTTTTTTTTTTTTTTTTGTTCGGACAATATAAGACAAAATTACACTTTTAAGGTTTGAACATAAACCTTGGACCAATCAAAATACTAGGTTCGGACAAGAACCTTAAACACCACAAAAATTAAGGTTTGAAGACAACAACCTAGGATTTAGGTTTAAGAATGTTTTGTCTTCTTGTCTTAACAACCTTAAAAACTTCAAACTTTATTAACTCACCAAGGACAATGAATTCGGATGTGCCACTTTAACAAGAATATCAAGATTCAAGACAAAGATCAAGAATCCAACTCAAGAATTCAATTTTGACCACTTTGAGTTTTCAAAAAAATCAAGAAGTTCAAGAAAGTTATCAAGAACTTATCTTTTTCGAGTGGAGTAAAAGTTTGATCAAAACTCAATATATGGTGGACAAGATAAAGAATCAAACGCAAAAAGAAAATCAAGAAACGGATAAGAATCAAGAAAGTTATGAAAACTTGACCTAGAAACCCTAGTTATGAAACCCTAGTTTGACACACGAAACCCTAACAATGTTATGACGTGAAAACAGCAAAGAAAACTTCAAGAATCCTACACTATGATTATGACAAAAGAGTGCAGAATTTAACACCAAAAGACAGCAAGAAGACGCAACAAGAAACAGCAAGAAACAACACAAAAATCGCAAAAGAAGATAGACTCAATTTAGACGATTTCGGGCAGAATGTAAATGATTTGTTGCATGCGATTTTGATGAATTTAATGGGTGAATATGTATCGACTTTGGACAGCAAGAAGAACACCAAATAACAGCAAGAAAGATGCCAGCAAAACTGCAGAAAATTGACACAAAAACGGGCAGAATTGACGCAACAAGAACAGAAATTTTGCGGAAAAACGGATTAACCTGAATTTTCTTGGGCAACAACTTGTTCTCTGATACCAATTGATGCGAATGTTGTATGGCCGAGGCTCCAACTCCTGGACCAAATTCGAATCTCCCACACAAGCTATAGGACCGTGTTGCTCTTACCAAGATAATCCACAACAAGAACACAAAATTGGATGGAACGAAATCAAAGGAAAAACGCTAGGAATTGAGTAAATCAAAACTTCACGTTTTATTACTAATGAACTTAATTTAACCTATGAAAATTCAATCAGTTAAACAAGTTAATTAGGCCTGCTCTTTAAATAAAGAACAATTGGTGTAATCTCCTATAGGTCACGCTAAAGGGGATTAACTACAATGAACAGTTAAATAACTCTTCAAGGCTTTGAACAACTCAAGGAGTTAATTCATGAATTTTAGCAAAGCTAAAAACTCAATTTTATTCACCAACTTATTATGTAAAAACGTTACAAGGCCTTTCCTTTATATAGGAAATACTTTGGCCAAAAACCTAGATCAATTCCAATGTGGGATTGATTGCTAACTTAACTAACAAACTAACCAGTACTATTCACGTGAATAGTGACGTGAATAGTAACCTATAATTTAGGGAACTACTTTCCTAAACGAATAACAATAACTACTTAACTTAAAAAGTAAATAAGCCCATTAATTAACATTCAATGGACTTTAGCTAACTAACTAATCCAAGTTGTAAACTAATCAACTTTCCAAATTGGAAAAGGAAACTACAACTAACTACCAAATCCTTGTCCAAAAAGGATTTGTTTTACTTGCCATTATCATACAAGATAATTGGATCAAGTAATTACTTAGCCCATAATTAAAAACACAAAGACTTAAGCCCATAATTAAATGTTTAATGGACTTAATTATTAACAACAAAATAAATCCTAAAGATTAAACAATGGCGTGATCCATTAATGACAAAGCCCAAGCACGCCATCTTGGTCTTCAATGTAGTCCATGAAATTCGAGATGAAAACTCGGCCAGAATCCCGTCATCAACTTTGCAAGGCATTTTCAACGGTGATAACGTCAAAATCTTGAAAAACTTAAAACACGAAAGTTGTAGCTCTATCTCTTATCGTTCCAGGGCTTCTTGAATCATGCAATTTCGAGTTATATCGAAAGATTTATAGCAAGAATACCAAAACGTGACAGAAACTTTCAGGATGACAATTTGACTTTAACACCACGGACATGGACACGGGCTTATTCTCATCATTATAAAAGAACTAAAATACATTTTAATAAGCAGTGGCACAAAAGTAAATGTTTTTATAGTATATTTTCTGTGAACCAAATATTTGCTTATCATGTGACTAAACGCACAATAAGGTGATGCATTTTTGTTTATGATAGAGCAACATGGTTGTATAGAACTTTTTATTTGTACTATAAATATTTGTAACAGTTTACAAATATCTTGATTTTAATAATTGGATGTACATATTTGATTTCTTCAAATTATGTGACATTGATTATAGCACATATATGAATGTATGTTTTTGAAATATACATGGATAGGCTGATTTGCTTACTCACACAAGCAACCTTTTGGCGCTGATGATAGCGAGCAAAAGATGAGACATTAAGTATGTTGTCTTGACGTTGATCAAGATGTGATCTTATCTAAGATCGCATATGGATAACCCAAAATCTATATATAAGCCTGATTTACAGCCGGATGTGAAACTTTTTAGTGTAATTGGAGTTATACTAGAAGACAAAATAAGTTTCAAGTAAGGCGCTTGATTAGCGACTTGACTAAGATCCGTATGGCATAATACTTATATTCCATAACATGTTATTTGTACAACATGTGCTTTGCGACTATGGATAGAGGTGAGTGAATGGGTCCCTGCTTCCTCACCATGTGATTCCTAAAGGATATTGAATGTCCTTATCAGAAATACCCTTTGTGACTTTAGACTGTATCATGAAATTTAAAGTTAGTGTTTGCTACTTTAGCATGACTACCAATGGTCATGGTTAATTCGGCCGGATGGGGCATGTCTGGGAAAGCAGCTAATTTTAAGTTGAATGATGTTAGGGCAAATGAAGACTATTTGGATTATATCATTACACTATACTCATTCGTCGACGAGTTATGACGCTTTTTAGTAAGTGACATAATTATGAGTGTAATGTAGATCATGGAGGCACAAGTATGCTCTTTGAGATATAATCAAATAAGTCTGGGGTATACTGAGTTACGAAAGTCTTCTCTATTTTAGTGGTTGATGTCTCTATGCTGGCCTTAAATGGTTTCTAGTATAGAGCTCCCAAAAACAGGTGAACTCAGCCGTCGCACCAATTATTTACTCGTATGGACAGATATAATGAGTGAGTTGAGAAATAAATTAAGAAACGTCTTCCCATCATGTGCGAGTGGGAGATGTTGGCATATGGGATAATTAAGCCCATGATATTAGTCTGATATTATCTCAAAGTATGAGATAAAGTCATATGCCTTT
Organism: Ophiorrhiza pumila; assembly: GCA_016586305.1. Taxonomy (NCBI): domain Eukaryota; kingdom Viridiplantae; phylum Streptophyta; class Magnoliopsida; order Gentianales; family Rubiaceae; genus Ophiorrhiza; species Ophiorrhiza pumila. The sequence continues at coordinate 5,895,798 of BLIW01000011.1, forward strand.
GGTACGTATATCAGATACTGATAAAGATAAGTAGACTATCCCTATCTTGAAGCTTTCTTGTAGCTCAAGGATAGGAGTCTATTTATCTTTATATACAGAGAATATCAGACTGAGAAAAACAACGATAGAAAATATCGTTATACGTATTCTTCTTCCTCAGCATTATATTTGATTTCCTACTTTGTATCTAATTGGTGGACAACAATAGATACTCTTGTAGTTTCTATTACCGGGAGTTCTTTTTCTTCCAGAGCAGTGAATTTCGTGGAGTAGAACAAGATCCCGTCTTCCGCTCTTCCAGGTCAGTTTCCTAGAAAACCTTCACTTTGAGGCTAAACACTTTCCAGTGATGGCCGATCTTAATTTGCATCCAGAAGAAAGTACCTGTTGCACCAAAGCATCTATTTCTTCTTCCTTCTTTTCATAGGCCAAGAAAGCACAAAAGCCCAAGGGAAGTCCTGCCATAACGATTAGAAAACAATCAAATCAGATGTTATTAGCAACAAGAATCTAGTAGGTTTCAAATACATATACTCTGAAATGATGTGTATTCCTTGACGGTAATGGCTATGTGTGCCGTGCAACAAAATGTGCATGAGAGAGAGAGAGAGAGCACAAACCTATCACAAACAAACTTCGGAGAGAAAAGGCTCCAAGGATGCATCCAGTTTTTAATCCATGATTGAAATAAATATATGGGCATACATAATCAGAAGACCAAGAGGAAATACAAGATAAAAGAAGTATAAACATTAGGAAAAGAAAAGCAAAAGATGACTCATATTCTTTAAATTTAGCCACTAATTTTAACAAAAAGCTCTTAGTAAATTGATTATTTGACAGGTCTCTAAAGCCACCCAAAAAAATACAAATGAGATAAAGTTAATGACTTGAGTTCAATCTCTCATCAGCAACAGCAAACATGAAATATAAACAAATTCATCACTTACAGAGTGTCCAAATTGCCAATGCGAGAGAGTTCAATTGGAATTGGTCCTCTTAAGATTGTTGGAGGACAAGTTACTGAAAAAAGAACAAAAATATATTTTGTTAACTTGCAAGTCCGGAAGTAAAAAATGGCAAGTAACATTAATGCAAGGAAATAAAACAGATTTTAGTGCAAATTGTAAAATTAGATCATGTTAGTTTCATATTCTTAGGACTTAGTTGTTAGGTTGTTTCTCTCAGTTCCTAGTCTTATGATTATTGTTAGTTAGTTCCTGTTTTCATGGAATCAGATTATGTCTTATGCTAGTATATATATTATGTACATAGAGTAAGGAGGTAAGGTAGATGAATAAAATCTCTCAATTTTTCTACATGGTATCAGAGCCTTATCATCATCACCATGACGAAAATCGGAAATCAATTTCATAGCCTCACTTCAACATCTACAGAAATCACCACTACCTCACCTTCTCCATACACAGATCAATTCTCTTCTCTGGTCACGAGTCACAAACTCAATGGCCAAAACTACCTGTAGTGGTCACAGTCTACTCTTATGTTCATCTGTGGAAAAGAGAAGGACGCCTTTCTTATAGGTGTGGCAATAGCTCCGAAGGAAGATGATCCTCAGTTTAAGATGTGGAAGGCCAACAACAATATGGTTATGTCATGGCTCGTAAACTCCATGACACCAGAAATAGGCTCAAAATGTCCAACTGCTCAGCTTCTAGACCTTTATGCATTCTAGTTTAATCCCCTTTTTGGCACAAATCATCAGTTTCTATTTCGAATCAGACTCTGGGGCTAACACAACAAATGTAGATCTTCCTCTTATCTTTCCAATGGTTCAAGAAACAACACCATTGGATGCCTAGAACTCAAGTTATTAACAACTAACCAAATTGTAGCAGCATAAAGCCAATGAAACCCTGATTACCATTTCACAAAGAAGCTCTCGTTCCATAGCTTTGCACACAGATTTAGCTAATTGTTAAAACATAGAAGTTAAAGTTCACTCAAAGACCTTTCCATAGCATCCAAACCTTACCAATTGGATTAGTATTGTGAAAGTTATGCGCGAATGAAGTTCACTAACCAAATCTGCCCAATCCAAATTTAGGCAATTCTAGGCATATTTAGGTCTTCCTCAAATTCCCACACATCACTCACTTCTTCTAAAACTCATTCCTACCATTTGACACCAAACACCTATTTACCTCATTTTAATCAATATTTTTGGGTCTTTTTCTCCACTTAAGCTCATCAAGTTGCATATCACATTAATACACAAAATAGCACATAATCACACATAAATGTATGCAATACAAAACAAAAGCTAAGTGAAATAAGCATTTATAAGTTGGTATAAAACCCACTTATCATGTACCAACCTATATTGGTAATGTGTAATTTATCGAACGACATGAAAAAATAAAAATGTAGATTTAAAAAAAAATATTAATTTCCATAAATTACAGCTTGCGTCTTTTGGGTGAAAACGACAAGACTTATTGTTTTCATGTTATTTTTCGCACCGAACTATATTGGTATTGTGTAATTTAATGAACGACATGAAAAAAATAAAAATGTAGACTTTTCAAAAAAAATATTATTTTTCACAGGTTTTAGCTTGCGTTGTTTGGGTGAAAATGACAAGACTCAAAAATTGGTTATTGTGGACTGTTTTCATATCATTTTTCGCACCCACCTATATTGCTAATGTGTAATTTAGCTAACGGCATGAAAAAAATAAAAATATATATATATTACTTTTCATAGGTTATATCTCACGTTTTTGGGTAAAGACAACAAAACTAAAAAATTGGCTATTGTTGACTATTTTTATATCATTTTTTGAACTCACATATATTGGTAAAATACTATCCAATGAACGGTTTTAAAAAAATATAAATGTTTTTTTTGGAACAATTATCATTTTTCGTAAGATATAACCCACATTTTTTAGATAAAAATGGCAAGACTAAAAAACTGGCTATTGTGGACTGTTTTCATATCATTTTTTGCACCAACCTATATTGGTAATGTCATATCTAGTTAATGGAGTTAAAAAAAAAATGTAATTTTTTAAAAAAATAATCATTTTTCGAGGGCTATAACCTACGTTTTTTGGTTTAAAACTCAAAAACTCAAAAACTGACTATTGTGAATTATTTTTATGTCATTGTTTGAATCCACCTATATTGATAATGTACTATCTTGTAAAGGATGTTAAAAAAATAGAAATATATATTTTTTTAAAAAACATTATTTTTCGTGAGTTATAACCCACATTTTTTTTGCTGAAAACGGCAAGATTCAAAAACTGGCTATTGTGCACTTTAGCGAATGGTGTAAAAAAATAAAAATGTACACTTTTCAATTAAAAATATATTTTTCATAGGTTATAGCTCACGTTTTTTGGCTGAAAATGGGAAGACTAAAAAATTGGGTACTGTGTACTGTTTTCTAGACATTTTTTGCATCTATCTATATTAATAATGTGATATCTAGTGAACAATGTTAAAAAAATAGAAATGCAATTTTTTTCGCAGAAAATGGCAAATCTCAAAAGTGGCTATTGTGGATTATTTCCATGTTAATTTATGAACCCACCTATATTGATAATGTGATATCCAGTTAACTATGTTAAAAATGAAAATATAATTTTTTAAAAAAATCATCATTTTTTATGGGTTATAGCACACGTTTTGTTGCTAAAAATGACAAGATTCAAAAACTTGCTATTGTAGATTTTTTCATATTATTGTTTGTACCAACCTATATTGGTAATGTGTAATTTAGCGAACGACATAAAAAATAAAAATGCAGATTTCAAAAAAAAAATATTTTTCATAAATTATAGCTTGCTTCTTTTGGGTGAAAATGACAATACTTATTGTTTTCATGTCATTTTTTGCACCCAACTATATTGGTATTGTGTAATTTAATGAACGACATGAAAAAAATAAAAATATAGAATTTTCAAAAAAAATTTTTTTCATAGGTTTTAGCTTGCGTTTTTTGGGTGAAAATGACAAGACTCAAAAATTGGTTATTGTGGACTGTTTTCATATCATTTTTCGCACCCACCTATATTTCTAATTTGTAATTTAGAAAACAGCATGAAAAAATAAAAAATATATATTACTTTTCATAGGTTATATCTCATGTTTTTGGGTGAAAACAACAAAACTCAAAAATTGGCTATTGTTGACTATTTTTATATCATTTTTTGAACTCACCTTTATTGGTAAAATACTATCCAATGAGCGGTTTTAAAAAAATATAAATGTTTTTTTTTTGAAAAATTATCATTTTTCATAAGGTATAACCGACATTTTTTAGATAAAAATGGTAAGACAAAAAAACTGGCTATTGTGGACTGTTTTCATATCATATCATTTTTTGCACCAACCTATATTGGTAATGTCATATCTAGTTAATGGAGTTAAAAAATAAAAATGTAATTTTTTAAAAAATAATCATTTTTCGAGGGCTATAACCTACTCTGTTTGGTTGAAAACTCAAAAACTCAAAAACTGACTATTGTGAATTATTTTCTGGTCATTTTTTGAATCCACCTATATTGATAATGGGCTATCCTGCAAAGGATGTTAAAAAATAGAAATATATTTGTTTTTGAAAAATCATCATTTTTCGTGAGCTATAACCCACATTTTTTTTCATGAAAACGGCAAGATTCAAAAACTGGCTATTGTGGACATGTTTTATGTCATTTTTCGCACCCACCTATATTGATATTGTGAACTTTAGCAAATAGTGTAAAAAAAAATGCACACTTTTCAAATATTTTTTTTTCATAGGTTATAGCTCACGTTTTTTGGCTGAAAATGGGAAGACTAAAAAATTGGGTACTGTGTACTGTTTTCTAGTCATTTTTTGCATATTAGTAGTGTGATATCTCGTGAACGATGTTAAAAAATTAGAAATGTAATTTTTTTGGCTGAAAATGGCAAATCTCAAAAAGTGGCTATTGTGGATTATTTCCATGTTAATTTATGAATCCACCTATATTAGTAGTGTTGCTATCTAGTTAACTATGTTAAAAATGAAAATATAATTTTTTTTTAAAAATCATCATTTTTTTATGGGTTATATAGCCCACGTTTTGTTGCTAAAAATGACAAGATTCAAAAACTTGCTATTGTAGACTATTTTCATATTATTTTTTGTACCAACCTATATTGGTAATGTGTAATTTAGCGAACGACATGAAAAAATAAAAATACAGATTTCAAAAAAAAAATATTTTTCTTAAATTATAGCTTGCGTCTTTTGGGTGAAAACGACAAGACTTATTGTTTTCATGTCATTTTTCGCACCCAGCTACATTGGTATTGTGTAATTTAATGAACGACATGAAAAAAATAAAATATAGACTTTTCAAAAAAGATATTATTTTTCATAGGTTTTAGCTTCCGTTTTTTGGATGAAAATGACAAGACTCAAAAATTGGTTATTGTGGACTATTTTCATATCATTTTTCGCACCCACCTATATTGCTAATGTGTAATTTAGCAAACGGCATGAAAAAATAAAAATATATATATATATTACTTTTTATAGGTTATATCTCTTGTTTTTGGGTGAAAACAACAAAACTCAAAAATTGGCTATTGTTGACTATTTTTATATCATTTTTTGAACTCACCTTTATTGGTAAAATACTATCCAATGAGCGGTTTTAGAAAAATATAAATGTTTTTTTTTTTGAAAAATTATCATTTTTCATAAGGTATAACCGACATTTTTTATATAAAAATGGCAAGACAAAACAACTGGCTATTGTGGACTGTTTTCATATCATTTTTTGCACCAACCTATATTGGTAATGTGTAATTTAGCTAACGACATGAAAAAATAAAAATGCAGATTTCAAAAAAAAAATATTTTTCTTAAATTATAGCTTGCGTCATTTGGGTGAAAACGACAAGACTTATTGTTTTCATGTCATTTTTCGCACCCAACTACATTGGTATTGTGTAATTTAATGAACGACATGAAAAAAATAAAAATATAGACTTTTCAAAAAAGATATTATTTTTCATAGGTTTTAGCTTCCGTTTTTGGGTGAAAATGACAAGACTCAAAAATTGGTTATTGTCGACTATTTTCATATCATTTTTCGCACCCACCTTTATTGCTAATGTGTAATTTAGCAAACGGCATGAAAAAATAAATATATATATATATATTATTATTTTTATAGGTTATATCTCATGTTTTTGGGTGAAAATAACAAAACTCAAAAATTGGCTATTGTTGACTATTTTTTATCATTTTTTGAACTCACCTTTATTGGTAAAATACTATCCAATGAGCGGTTTTAAAAAAATATAAACGTTTTTTTTTTGAAAAATTATCATTTTTCATAAGGTATAACCGACATTTTTTATATAAAAATGGCAAGACAAAAAAACTGGCTATTGTGGACTGTTTTCATATCATTTTTTGCACCAACCTATATTGGTAATGTCATATCTAGTTAATGGAGTTAAAAAATAAAAATGTAATTTTTTAAAAAAATAATCATTTTTCGAGGGCTATAACCTACGCTGTTTGGTTGAAAACTCAAAAACTCAAAAACTGACTATTGTGAATTATTTTCTGGTCATTTTTTGAATCCACCTATATTGATAATGTGCTATCCTGCAAAGGATGTTAAAAAAATAGAAATATAATTTGTTTTTGAAAAATCATCATTTTTCGTGAGCTATAACCAACATTTTTTTTTGATGAAAACGGCAAGATTCAAAAACTGGCTATTGTGGACTAGTTTTATGTCATTTTTCGCCCCCACCTATATTGATATTGTGCACTTTAGCGAATGGTGTGAAAATATAAAAATGCACACTTTTCAAATAATTTTTTTCATAGATTATAGCTCACGTTTTTTGGCTGAAAATGGGAAGACTAAAAAATTGGGTACTGTGTACTGTTTTCTATTCATTTTTTGCATATTAGTAGTGTGATATCTCGTGAACGATGTTAAAAAATTTGAAATGTAATTTTTTTGGCTGAAAATGGCAAATCTCAAAAAGTGGCTATTGTGGACTATTTCCATGTTAATTTATGAACCCACCTATATTGGTAATGTGCTATCTAGTTAACTATGTTAAAAATGAAAATATAATTTTTTTTTAAAAATCATCATTTTTTTATGGGTTATATAGCCCACGTTTTGTTGCTAAAAATGACAAGATTCAAAAACTTGCTATTGTAGACTATTTTCATATTATTTTTTACCAACCTATATGGTAATGTGTAATTTAGCGAACGACATGAAAAAATAAAAATGCAGATTTCAAAAAAAAAATATTTTTCCTAAATTATAGCTTGCGTCTTTTGGGTGAAAACGACAAGACTTATTGTTTTCATGTCATTTTTCGCACCCAACTACATTGGTATTGTGTAATTTAATGAACGACATGAAAAAAATAAAAATATAGACTTTTCAAAAAAGATATTATTTTTCATAGGTTTTAGCTTCCGTTTTTTGGATGAAAATAACAAGACTCAAAATTGGTTATTGTGGACTATTTTCATATCATTTTTCGCACCCACATATATTGCTAATGTGTAATTTAGCAAACGGCATGAAAAAATAAAAAAATATATATATTACTTTTTATAGGTCATATCTCATGTTTTCGGGTGAAAACAACAAAACTCAAAAATTGGCTATTGTTGACTATTTTTATATCATTTTTTGAACTCACCTTTATTGGTAAAATATTATCCAATGAGCGGTTTTAAAAAAATATAAATGTTTTTTTTTTTGAAAAATTATCATTTTTCATAAGGTATAACCGACATTTTTTATATAAAATGGCAAGACAAAAAAACTGGCTATTGTGGACTGTTTTCATATCATTTTTTTGCACCAATCTATATTGGTAATATCATATCTAGTTAATGGAGTTAAAAATAAAAATGTAATATTTAAAAAATAATAATTTTTCGAGGGCTATTACCTACGCTTTTTGGTTGAAAAATCAAAAACTCAAAAACTGACTATTGTGAATTATTTTCTGGTCATTTTTTCAATCCACCTATATTGATAATGTGCTATCCTGCAAAGGATGTTAAAAAAATAGAAATATAATTTGTTTTTGAAAAATCATCATTTTCTTGAGCTATAACCCACATTTTTTTGATGAAAATGGCAAGATTCAAAAACTGGCTGTTGTGGACTAGTTTTATGTCATTTTTCGTACGCACCTATATTGATATTGTGCACTTTAGCGAATGGTGTAAAAATATAAAAATGCACACTTTTTAAATAATTTTTTTTTCATAGGTTATAGCTCACGTTTTTTGGCTGAAAATGGGAAGACCAAAAAATTGGGTACTGTGTACTGTTTTCTAGTTATTTTTTGCATCTATCTATATTAGTGATGTGATATCTCGTGAACGATGTTAAAAAATTAGAAATGTAATTTTTTTGACTGAAAATGGCAAATCTCAAAAAGTGGCTATTGTGGATTATTTCCATGTTAATTTATGAACCCATCTATATTGGTAATGTGCTATCCAGTTAACTATGTTAAAAATGAAAATATAATTTTTTTAAAAATCATCATTTTTTATGGGTTATATAGCCCACGTTTTGTTGCTAAAAATGACAAGATTCAAAAACTTGCTATTGTAGACTATTTTCATATTATTTTTTGTACCAACCTATATTGGTAATGTGTAATTTAGCAAACGACATGAAAAAAATAAAAATGTAGATTTTCAAAAAAAAATATTATTTTTCATAAATTATAGCTTGCGTCTTTTGGGTGAAAACGACAAGACTTATTGTTTTTCTGTCATTTTCGCACCCTACTATATTGGTATTGTGTAATTTAATGAACGACATGAAAAAATAAAAATGTAGACTTTTCAAAAAAAATATTATTTTTCACAGGTTTTAGCTTGCGTTTTTTGGGTGAAAATGACAAGACTCAAAAATTGGTTATTGTGGACTGTTTTCATATCATTTTTCGCACCCACCTATATTGCTAATGCGTAATTTAGCAAACGGCATGAAAAAAATAAAAATATATATTACTTTTCATAGGTTATATCTCACGTTTTTGGGTGAAGACAACAAAACTCAAAAATTGGCTATTGTTGACTATTTTTATATCATTTTTTGAACTCACATATATTGGTAAAATACTATCCACTGAACGGTTTTAAAAAAATATAAATGTTTTTTTTTGAAAAATTATCATTTTTCGTAGGATATAACCCACATTTTTTAGATAAAAATGGCAAGACTAAAAAACTGGCTATTGTGGACTGTTTTCATATCATTTTTTTCACCAACCTATATTGGTAATGTCATATCTAGTTAATCGAGTTAAAAAATAAAAATATAATTTTTAAAAAAAATAATCATTTTTCGAGGGCTATAACCTACGTGTATTGGTTGAAAACCCAAAAACTCAAAAACTGACTATTGTGGATTATTTTTATGTCATTTTTTGAATCCACCTATATTGATAATGTACTATCCTGTAAAGGATGTTAAAAAAATAAAAATATATTCTTTTTGAAAAATCATTATTTTTCGTGAGTTATAACCCACATTTGTTTTGCTGAAAACAGCAAAATTCAAAAACTGGCTATTGTGCACTTTTGCGAATGGTGTAAAAAAATAAAAATGTACACTTTTCAAATAAAAATATATTTTTCATATGTTATAGCTCACGTTTTTTGGCTGAAAATGGGAAGACTAAAAAATTGGGTACTCTGTACTGTTTTCTAGTCATTTTTTGCATCTATCTATATTAATAATGTGATATCTAGTGAACAATGTTAAAAAAATAGAAATGTAATTTTTTTCGCAGAAAATGGCAAATCTCAAAAAGTGGCTATTGTGGATTATTTCCATGTTAATTTATGAACCCACCTATATTGATAATGTGATATCCAGTTAACTATGTTAAAAATGAAAATATAATTTTTTTTTAAAAATCATCATTTTTTTATGGGTTATATAGCCCATGTTTTGTTGCTAAAAATGACAAGATTCAAAATATTGCTATTGTAGACTATTTTCATATTATTTTTTGTACCAACCTATATTGGTAATGTGTAATTTAGCGAACGACATGAAAAAATAAAAATGCAGATTTCAAAAAAAAAATATTTTTCTTAAATTATAGCTTGCTTCTTTTGGGTGAAAACGACAAGACTTATTGTTTTCATTTCATTTTTCGCACCCAACTACATTGGTATTGTGTAATTTAATGAACGACATGAAAAAATAAAAATATAGACTTTAAAAAAGATATTATTTTTCATAGGTTTTAGCTTCCGTTTTTGGGTGAAAATGACAAGACTCAAAATTGGTTATTGTCGACTATTTTCATATCATTTTTCGCACCCACCTTTATTGCTAATGTGTAATTTAGCAAACGGCATGAAAAAATAAAAATATATATATATATATATATATATATATTACTTTTTATAGGTTATATCTCATGTTTTTGGGTGAAAACAACAAAACTCAAAAATTGGCTATTGTTGACTATTTTTATATCATTTTTTGAACTCATCTTTATTGGTAAAATACTATCCAATGAGCGGTTTTAAAAAAATATAAACGTTTTTTTTTTTGAAAAATTATCATTTTTCATAATGTATAACCGACATTTTTTATATAAAAATGGCAAGACAAAAAAACTGGCTATTGTGGACTGTTTTCATATCATTTTTTGCACCAACCTATATTGGTAATGTCATATCTAGTTATTGGAGTTAAAAAATAAAAATGTAATTTTTTAAAAAAATAATCATTTTTCGAGGGCTATAACCTACGCTGTTTGGTTGAAAACTCAAAAACTCAAAAACTGACTATTGTGAATTAATTTCTGGTCATTTTTTGAATCCACCTATATTGATAATGTGCTATCCTGCAAAGGATGTTAAAAAAATAGAAATATAATTTGTTTTTGAAAAATCATCATTTTTCGTGAGCTATAACCAACATTTTTTTTTGATGAAAACGGCAAGATTCAAAAACTGGCTATTGTGGACTAGTTTTATGTCATTTTTCGCCCCCACCTATATTGATATTGTGCACTTTAGCGAATGGTGTGAAAATATAAAAATGCACACTTTTCAAATAATTTTTTTCATAGGTTATAGCTCACGTTTTTTGGCTGAAAATGGGAAGACTAAACAATTGGGTACTGTGTACTGTTTTCTAGTCATTTTTTGCATATTAGTAGTGTGATATCTCGTGAACGATGTTAAAAAATTTGAAATGCAATTTTTTTGGCTGAAAATGGCAAATCTCAAAAAGTGGCTATTGTGGACTATTTCCATGTTAATTTATGAACCCACCTATATTGGTAATGTGCTATCTAGTTAACTATGTTAAAAATGAAAATATAATTTTTTTTAAAAATCATCATTTTTTTATGGGTTATATAGCCCACGTTTTGTTGCTAAAAATGACAAGATTCAAAAACTTGCTATTGTAGACTATTTTCATATTATTTTTTGTACCAACCAATTTGGTAATGTGTAATTTAGCGAACGACATGAAAAAATAAAAATGCAGATTTCAAAAAAAAAATATTTTTCCTAAATTATAGCTTGCGTCTTTTGGGTGAAAACGACAAGACTTATTGTTTTCATGTCATTTTTCACACCCAGCTACATTGGTATTGTGTAATTTAATGAACGACATGAAAAAATAAAAATATAGACTTTTCAAAAAAGATATTATTTTTCATAGGTTTTAGCTTCCGTTTTGGGGTGAAAATAACAAGACTCAAAAATTGTTTATTGTGGACTATTTTTCATATCATTTTCGCACCCACATATATTGCTAATGTGTAATTTAGCAAACGGCATGAAAAAATAAAAAAAAATATATATTACTTTTTATAGGTCATATCTCATGTTTTCGGGTGAAAACAACAAAACTCAAAAATTGGCTATTGTTGACTATTTTTATATCATTTTTGAACTCACCTTTATTGGTAAAATATTATCCAATCAGCGGTTTTTAAAAAATATAAATGTTTTTTTTTTTGAAAAATTATCATTTTTCATAAGGTATAACCGACATTTTTTATATAAAAATGGCAAGACAAAAAAACTGGCTATTGTGGACTGTTTTCATATCATTTTTTGCACCAATCTATATTGGTAATGTCATATCTAGTTAATGGAGTTAAAAAATAAAAATGTAATATTTTAAAAAAATAATATGATTTTTCAAGGGCTATTACCTACGCTTTTTGGTTGAAAACTCAAAAACTCAAAAACTGACTATTGTGAATTATTTTCTGGTCATTTTTTCAATCCACCTATATTGATAATGTGCTATCCTGCAAAGGATGTTAAAAAAATAGAAATATAATTTGTTTTTGAAAAATCATCATTTTTCTTGAGCTATAACCCACATTTTTTTGATGAAAATGGCAAGATTCAAAAACTGGCTGTTGTGGACTAGTTTTATGTCATTTTTCGTACGCACCTATATTGATATTGTGCACTTTAGCGAATGGTGTAAAAATATAAAAATGCACACTTCTCAAATAATTTTTTTTTCATAGGTTATAGCTCACGTTTTTTGGCTGAAAATGGGAAGACCAAAAAATTGGGTACTGTGTACTGTTTTCTAGTTGTTTTTTGCATCTATCTATATTAGTGATGTGATATCTCGTGAACGATGTTAAAAAATTAGAAATGTAATTTTTTTGACTGAAAATGGCAAATCTCAAAAAGTGGCTATTGTGGATTATTTCCATGTTAATTTATGAACCCATCTATATTGGTAATGTGCTATCCAGTTAACTATGTTAAAAATGAAAATATAATTTTTTTAAAAATCATCATTTTTTATGGGTTATATAGCCCACGTTTTGTTGCTAAAAATGACAAGATTCAAAAACTTGCTATTGTAGACTATTTTCATATTATTTTTTGTACCAACCTATATTGGTAATGTGTAATTTAGCGAACGACATGAAAAAAATAAAAATGTAGATTTTCAAAAAAAAATATTATTTTTCATAAATTATAGCTTGCGTCTTTTGGGTGAAAACGACAAGACTTATTGTTTTTCTGTCATTTCGCACCCTACTATATTGTATTGTGTAATTTAATGAACGACATGAAAAAATAAAAATGTAGACTTTTCAAAAAAATATTTTTTTCACAGGTTTAGCTTGCGTTTTTTGGGTGAAAATGACAAGACTCAAAATTGGTTATTGTGGACTGTTTTCATATCATTTTTCGCACCCCCCTATATTGCTAATGCGTAATTTAGCAAACGGCATGAAAAAATAAAAATATATATTACTTTTCATAGGTTATATCTCACGTTTTTGGGTGAAGACAACAAAACTCAAAAATTGCTATTGTTGACTATTTTTATATCATTTTTTGAACTCACATATATTGGTAAAATACTATCCACTGAACGGTTTTTAAAAAATATAAATGTTTTTTTTTGAAAAATTATAATTTTTCGTAGGATATAACCCACATTTTTTAGATAAAAATGGCAAGACTAAAAAACTGGCTATTGTGGACTGTTTTCATATCATTTTTTTCACCACCTATATTGGTAATGTCATATCTAGTTAATCGAGTTAAAAATAAAAATATAATTTTTAAAAGAAATAATCATTTTTCGAGGGCTATAACTACGTGTATTGGTTGAAAACCCAAAACTCAAAAACTGACTATTGTGGATTATTTTTATGGTCATTTTTGAATCCACCTATATTGATAATGTACTATACTGTAAAGGATGTTAAAAAATAAAATATATTCTTTTTGAAAAATCATTATTTTTCGTGAGTTATAACCCACATTTTTTGCTGAAAACAGCAAAATTCAAAAACTGGCTATTGTGCACTTTTGCGAATGGTGTAAAAAATAAAAATGTACACTTTCAAATAAAATATATTTTTCATATGTTATAGCTCCCGTTTTTTGGCTGAAAATGGGAAGACTAAAAAAATTGGGTACTCTGTACTGTTTTCTAGTCATTTTCATCTATCTATATTATAATGTGATATCTAGTGAACAATGTTAAAAAATAAGAAATGTAATTTTTTTCGCAGAAAATGGCAAATCTCAAAAAGTGGCTATTGTGGATTATTTCCATGTTAATTTATGAACCCACCTATATTGATAATGTGATATCCAGTTAACTATGTTAAAAATGAAAATATAATTTTTTTTTAAAATCATCATTTTTTTATGGGTTATATAGCCCATGTTTTGTTGCTAAAAATGACAAGATTCAAAATATTGCTATTGTAGACTATTTCATATTATTTTTTGTACCAACCTATATTGGTAATGTGTAATTTCGCGAACGACATGAAAAAATAAAATGCAGATTTCAAAAAAAAATATTTTTCTTAAATGATAGCTTTGCTTCTTTTGGGTGAAAACGACAAGACTTATTGTTTTCATTTCATTTTTCGCACCCAACTACATTGGTATTGTCACCCAAATAACACCAATTAGGCTAACATTAGGGTACAAATATCACATTAGACCAAAAAACGCAATTTGGTCCAAAATACTGCAAATGCCAAACGATGGACGAAAACGCCATCCGACGGTACCATTTGCGACTTGAGTTTTTCTTGCCCTAATGTTTTGCTTAATTGTACTCAAGATAGTATTAAAATCAACTAAATGTGCTCTCTCCAACGTTGATTGCAATAAAAAAAACCTTAGAGCACTGCAAATGGGAAGCAGGATCAGATACAGACAATTCATAAGTCACATACCTCATTCACCCCCAAAATTTATCATTTTTTATAAAAGAAACAAAACTCTCTGCATAACTTCAACCAACATGGTCCTAAAGTCTCTGAGTTCTTCACATTATTATTCCACTAAACCAGGAAGTACCATCAGAAGCAAGCATGCAGTGTAAAGCATAAAATTGTTTCATATGCCAACTATTAATGCTACTCACCACGTTGATGTCGGGTGATACCATAAGAAGTATCCCTTCAGCTATTTTAGTGTACAAGTTAGCCTCATTTGCACCAAGTCCTACATGAAATTCCAAGCATCAAAATTGATTAAGAAACTGCGCAAGTATTTGCAATTATATATCCATCAGAAATAGAGAAAAAATAGTTCAAAACCAACTTCTCTAACACCAGATTTTGAGTCAATAATAATATTTTCGACCTTAATGAGGCTTTCCTGCAAGTGGAAACAAAAATGGAAGTAGGTAAGTCTTCAATTACAAATGAAATGTGAAAGGAAAGTTACTCTACAATCTCCAAAGTTACGTATAAGATGACTACACTCAGAACTACACTCTCTATAATTCTGAATATATCAAAAGCAAAGATATTTGTAATTTTAGTAAGGTTAGGTTGACAGGAGAGTAGTCCAACATTTTCTATACCAATCAAACCTCTTGGGCAACAAGACTAGCTATGCTTAATTCCTGTATATATGATATTTCTTCCTTTGACCCTATCGTTTTGACTCTAGAAATTACCCATCCCAGGTTTAATGCAAATGACATGTCCAGTAAAAGGTTCTAATTATGAACCGACCTTTAACAAGGGCGCAAGCGAAAGTGAATAGAAGTTGGTAGCATCCAAGATTAGCAACTAGGCGTGCAGCTTGAATTCTTTTCTCTAAATCTCAGTCAAACTATGTACAGCTTTTTTCTGCATCTAGGCAAAACAGGAGAGTTTTTTCACATCAAAATTAGCTTACTCTGAATACCAATATGTAAATGCATGAAATAGAGTTAATTCAGAGAAACAATGAATGGAACTTGACTAGAAGTTTGGATGCTGCAAATAAAAGTTTTAAACTGTATAAGCTTTATAAAGAGTAAAACATGCCAACTACCATCAGCTGTTATTGATTCGAGCTTCTAAGAATTTGACATTGCAAAATACACATAACAACCTGCAAATCTGGTGCCCTATGAGGCTAACCTACCATTCTTCATATTCATCAATATCTCGTAACCTAAAGTCCATAACCATCATTTATGAACTGATATGGGTACGACTGACTACTGAAAGTTAAGGATTCAAGCAAGCAGAATAACAAAATATTTCAAAATTATAACTAAAGTATACCGCAGAAAGATCGACAACTTTTAAACTCTTTGGAAGACCTTTAATAATTTCCTGCCAAAAAAATCAACAAATCTCTCAGTATTTATATTGCAGCATCTTTGTAATTCAATTGGCAAATTAAAAGATAGCGTTTGATCACAATCTAAAAACCTAAGTTGTTCATGTGGCAAGCAGCAAAATACAGCATCACATCAGAAAAGTCAGCATCTTGACAGCTACCATATCTGGCAAAATCCTGCAAAGAATTTTTATTTCTTTACATTACCTAAGTTTTTCTGTAAAGGATTATAATTTGAATGATGAGCACAAAAAAATGCAATACGGGAGAATGTCAAGATCCATATTTTGTGACCAAATGAGGAAATAGTGCTCCAATTGGTCAACCGCTTCCGGTCCACAGTCATCAAGGTAATTTCAAAGGAGGGATGATTTGCAAGGAGTCTAACAATCTGCCAAATGAAAAAGTAAAATAATATTCATCTGCAAAAATCTATTTACGTTACCAGAAGGTAGAAAAGTACAAACATTGTATTTAGAAAAAGCAGTTAAGCTTATACTTGAAGCACTGATGCTAAGAAAAGTATATGTTGACACACAGATATCATAAAAGTACAAATAGACTCTTCTAAATCTATATCCATGTTAAGCTGGAGGTTTCAAAAATTTTTTTCTACAACATAGGATCAGCATAAACTTGGAGCAGGGGTTTTTTCTCTAGTTCACTAAATATTTTTCAGCATTGTTCCACTCTTAACACATGACAATATGTCTCTCCTCCTTCAGCCAAAACTTAGAACACAAAAGAGCTTAACATCAAAATCAATCCACATAGGTTCTTCCACAAAATATATGCAATGAAATAATCTATCATAAGAAGAAACAGACATTGGTGAACTCATAAATTCACACTTCTCTGAAATTCATTTTAGTTCACTTGTAACACTAATAGTTGCATCTATATCTAGGCTGCATTGGAAGAGAAAGCAATCATTATCATGGTCCCCCATATAATAAAAAAGAAATGGAACCCAAAAAGAAGATATGAAGAAAATCTCCATACATACCTCTAAACTAGTATAACCACTAGCTACCAAGCATCCAGTTAGAAATTTTTCAGACTTCTGAGCTTTGATGTCAGAAAATTGCAAGCTTGTGGACGTGACGAAGCCATGAACCTCTAATGCAAAAATTATAACCATTGAACTGTTCCTTTCAGTCTAAAAATTCATATTCTACAATAATGAAACATTTTTCCTAATTAGGAATGAAAAATCAAAATTCTCCCCTATTTTTTTTTCTAACTTTCTAAATTCCAAAGCCTAGAGAGATGAGCTTGGTTGAATTGAGTGCAAACCTGAAGCTTTGAAAACAACCTCGATTGAAACAACTCGAATGAAAGCACCCAAAGAACTCATTCTTTTATTCTGTAAATAAATGAACACGAATTTGAATTTAACACATGCTTGAAAAGATAATCCTGTGTAAAGAATCGAAATCGTACAAATGTTCCAAACTCAGCTAAGTATATGGAGAGTAGCAGTGAACAAAACATGATATAATACGTGCATTAACTAGGCCATAAAAAATCAAGCGCAAACCGGGACAACATTCTCGGCTCTGGAAAAAGGGCCAAGAAAATGGGTCCACCCGATTTTGTAAGATGAGGATAGGGCCTAACCTACTTCATATGGATATGGGATCCTCCGTCCAACATTATCATGTCTTATTATATTTAAAAAATTAAACTACATCCTCGTAAGATTCACTCATTTGGTTAGCATCTAATAATTGTAAAGTGATTTTAGTAATATTTACTCATTTCTGAGTTAGATCTAATAATTGAAATTAATTTAGTAATATTATGCTTTTAGTCCATAGTTTTAGTTAAACTTGTTTGATCATTGAACGGAATGATAATTTTGGATAAAAAATTCGATCTTTTCATTGTACCTCCATATTCTCACAATTCCGGCCCTGATAACAATAGGGTTAGTTGTAAAGGATCATGTTCAATTCCAAGAACCTGATTAAATTTTTGGAGATAATAATATGTGTCAAATACCATTTTTTAATAATTATTCCTTTATTCATTACCTATTATAAAAAATAATATGTGTCAACAACCATTTCTATAATAATTCTTTCTTTATTCCATACCTATTAAACTCAAAAACAAAGTACAAATCATGTTGTTTTGTAAGAGTAACGAATTGTTTCTATGGCAAAACTATTATTTGCAGTTTTGGTCCAAAGGAAGTTTGGTTTTTGGATAAATTCAATGCCCCCTAAGTATAAATTTATGGCCCAATGGAGTTGGTGCTCAATAAATCAAAGCAAGGCATCCTTTTTTTTAAGTAAATCGATTATGGTGGGAGTTTAAAGAAAAAAGAAGAATAATCAAAGCAAAATCAATCAAATTCAAGGCAACTTGCTTGGTATATTACAAGTCCAACTCACAAAATAGTCATCGAATATAGTCCAAGAAGTTCTCAAATCACAACCCATATTACAACCGAAACAAAATCCACATCCTACACCAACAATCTCAAGCTTGTTCAAACTCAAAATGAGAGATATGCATGATGGTTGTTATAAAAATACGTAAATCTGAGCACAAAACTTGTAAATTGTTTGGGCTTTCTTCAATCTAATTCTTAAACTAATTATATATTTTGGGCTTTAGTTTTTCGAACATTAACGGCTCAGTTACTGAAAACTTTAATCTGAAAACCCCTCCTTTTTTTTACTAAAAAAAGGAGAATGCAAAAAAAAAACTGCATTCATTTTGGTTTGAGGTCCTGGCCTTTGATTGTGACTCAAATGCATAACTCATCACTGTATTCATTTTCTTGGGAAGAGTTCTTAAAGATAACATGTTTGCCTTCTCAATAAAAGTATGTTTCAAACTTCAAACTAAAACTAGACATATGACATGACATTCCCATTTATGAGAACTAAATAAATAAAAGTAGACAAATTACCACAAATGTGACATGACAAATGAAATATCATTCAAGGGAAAGTTTAAAATGTGCACTTAATAGCCAAACAAAAGCTGAAAAAGGACAAGTCATGAATACAAGAGAAGCTTCATGACTCCCACTTTGTCAAATCAATTCACTTCACGTATTACAAGGTAAAAATTGAAGCATCAAATGTTTCTTCTTTTTTCTTTTTTTCCCAGGCAAGGGTGAGAGCGGAGGCGGTGGTTGCTGAAGGAACTACTTTCCGCCAACCTTGACTGCTCATCCAGCAACTAAAATTTAGGCTTGTTAAAACAATGCTTCCAAGTCAAGATACTCCTCCCACACCAATAACACATGTCCCTCGTCATTGTTGGTGCACACAAAAGATATGACCAAAGGCAAGGCATATGTAAACCTTAACCAGGCCTTAAACCTGTTGTCTTTGCAAGTTGATAGGTGAAGGTCTTGCGTCTTGATGCTTACTATAACTGTAAGAGCAATGAACTGCAACCCAAATTATTGAAGAGTCTCAGCAATGATAACATAAATGTACAACATTGAAAGGTAACGAACCTAAATATGAAGAGAACAATTCTTTGTAAAACTAATTTAAGATGGCAGATTTTTTTGCAAGATTAAACAATTTCTTGGGAGGGATGAACGTCTATACCGTAGACTGTTTTCCACCATATATATCAGAGGTTATGTTGGGTAGTCCCAGACGATATACACCCTCTGTGGTTTCTGAGGTCTTCTATGCCACAAAATGCAAACAAAGAGTCCTCAATAATGCCCCATTTGCAAAATGTGGAATAAAGAAGAAACGCTCCCAATATGGATTGTATGGGCCCGAAAATTTAAGCAGCGTAAGGAAAACTAGAAATGGCAATGAGATGCAAGAGGGATGCTGCATTCTAAAAATTCATCAGCATATTGTCAATAATTATGAGGATTCACTTGCCTTAAGGAAGAATTCAATCATAAGTGATACAAAATGGTAGCCAAATCCAGTCATTGACTATGTGAATGAAAGATCATTCCAGTTAGAATATAGCTCTTATAAAGAGATTCGTCAGTTATTTTTCTTCTGGTTGAGTCTGTTCATTTTGTTGAGAGAAAGAGAACACTCAAATGGTTTAAGAGATAGAGTTATGAACAAAAGCTGCCAGAGGTCTTACAACCCCTATCCCACTCACTCACTTACAGTGGTAGAAAGATGTTCGTTGTTGGGACTTGGATGGACAAGAAATGCACAACAAACATGATTTTTAATAGGGACATTAGGTTTCTTTCCAAATATCTGCCTAGTTTCAATCTAATTCTTTAACATGCTCGTGCATTTACAGAACAATTGAGATACGTATCCAAAAATTACCTCAAGATATGGAGATGCTTATTCTCTGCAATTCTCAAGACTCATCATAACGCAACACCAACAAGAAAGGATAAGATGAAATATAACTTCCTCTCATATGCAATAGGACATCTCACTAATGCAAGAAATAGCAAATAAGGTTAGAAAAGTATTGATAATACCAAGCAAGGTCAGAATGAGCTGAGTGAAATTTCGAAAGCTCTATTTAGGGAAGCTCTTGACCGGCTGAGGAGAACCATCCCAAAGTTGTTTATCCTTGTCAATAATATGGTCAAATTCAGCTTCCCCGACTCGTCAGATGTCCTGCAGTATATTCATTGAACAGAGAATTTGCGATGGGTAGTTTAAACATCCCTTGTGATTTAAAAGTAAAATTTGACAGTGCATATTGATTGGAGAGACTAATAATTTACCGCCAAAGCCATAGAGGCATACACAAAACAAATTGCATTGTCATATTGGAACATGATCGATTAGAAGAGTTTGGCATTAGATCAAACGCTGCCTAATTTGTCAAGTTAAAACTGTAATGTTAATGAGGATCTTGATGATGCAAGATTCTAACTGTATGAATAAAGAGATAAATTGATGTATAGATTATATCCACATGTTAGTAAAGAATTGACCTCATTTTGTCTCTACGAGGAGGCAACTGGAAACCTCACCTACCCGAAAAACTCTAAGATAACACAAGAATCAACGGCATTTCTTAATTTTTAAACCTTTTTTATCAAATCATGAAAAAGAAGAGAACTTTGCAACCCAATATATTCTTGCATAATTTAAGCAAAACCCATATAGTCAAATGGGTAGACAAAGAAACACAGAAACAAAAAATTAAAGGAACAATCACTGTTTTGAAAACAAGACAAAAAGTCGTAGGACAACTTCACCTTGGAGTACAAAGCATGAGCCTCAGGGCATGAGTATTGAGTTGAGAGCATTTCACACACGATTGATATTTCGAGTCTATTCAGAGAAAAGATCATAAATTAAATTGTACAAAGGATAAGGGAGGAGTTCAGACTGGAAACCCAACCGTACGGCTAGAGGCGCTACCGTGTTTAACGCTTATTATCCTTTCAAACTTTTAAGGCTAAAGATTTTGGCCTAATTTTGATTTCTAGAGTGTTGTTGTAAATATAAACAGTTCTTGGTTTTCTCAAATATATAGTACAAACTAATCAATTTTTTCTATCTCTTTCCTTTTTTATTAATTTATTTTATTATTTGGGTTCATTGAATTCTTGGAAACAAAATATTCTCTCATCTAAAAAACTGAGGTATCATTTCCATTATATTGCAAAACATTGCAAAGGAGAAACTATTATTTTTACAAAAACAATTATCAAAAAATTTAGTCTTAACGAAGAATGTATGAAAAAAATGGTCTTCCAAACATAATTCTACACAAAAAAGGTAATTCATTGTAGCATACTTTGATTTAAGGAATAATTCCACCAGAAGTTGCTCATTCAACAGGTTCAATAAAGAAAACACACAATCAAGGAAATAAAGGCATAGAGGAGGCCAGTTTTCTCTGGAATTCCCATCATCAAGTTAAGATTCTGCAAGGCCTAACAGAAGCTCTCTTACACAGATTATCAATCTGCACAAAAGTATTTTGAAGAGTAACATAAAAGAAGTATTAGTAACTATTCTAGATGAGTCCTGCCGGGGAAAGAAAGGAAACAAAACTTACCACTGAATATAATGCTCGTCTAGGAATTCGACCAGGAATACATTGACAAGGCAGTAAAGTAGTAATTTGATCCTGGACGTATCTGTATGAGAACTTCATTATTCTTTAAAACAACTACAAATTCCTCATTGTGGATATGGAAAAGGATACTTTGTTAATACAAGTGTTACTTAGAAACAATGAAGAAAAGAGGTGAGAGGTTACTCGGGAAGAAAGGAAGAGAAAAAGGTAGCAATGAACGAGTTGAAAAATTTTATTTGAGAAGCCAATACGAGTCCACAAAACACGATTACCTTATAGGGAGTTGCTCAAGTGATGATACAGATCCACAGTTATACTTCGTGAAGCCATCCACAATATATGGGTCGATGCATACCCCAGCTCTATAAGATACAATTGTTAGTGACAAAAGATGGTGGTTAAATGAATAATGTTTGCAGGTAAAAATGTTCATACTAATGTAGATGTTACCATTGTCTTACAGTGTAGAGTGAACTAACAGCCCACCTTGAGTCCCATGCATTGATAAACCTGTATTCAATTTTTGGCACTGGGATCACCAAATGGGAACAATATTAAGCTTTGAAATAAACACATTAAGAATTGTGACACAAGACAGTATTAAAAACTCAAACTAAAAATGTTGCTCCTAACGATTGATATGCAAATAACAAAACCTCACAGCACTGCCAAACGGGGGAAAACAGGCGAGAATAAGACAACCATAAGTCAATCTTCTCATTCACCCCCAAACAAATGGTATCATTTTTTATAAAAGAACCAAAACTCCTGCATAACTTCACCAAGGGTTTGAAGTCTCTTAGTTCATCATTACTTAATAAACCAAGAAAGGAGTTACCAGCCGCAAAGCAGCTTGTGCAAGCATATAAAATTATTTATTGCACAAACTATCCATGTTACACCATTACGATGTCGGGTGCTGCACACATAAGAATGAATCCCTTCAGCATTTCACTGTCAAGTTAGCGCTCCTTTGCACCAGCTCTACATGGAATCCCGTGCATC